>JALJVW010000736.1:0-23394 GCA_024865655.1 Emberiza elegans | reverse complement strand
CTTCCCAGCACCCCAGCTCCTCAGGAGCCTCCTGTCCCCTTGTAGCTTCCTGCCACCCACTCCCTCACACACGCCCCTTGTTCCTTCCCACTGCCTCGTCCCGTCAGGGCTTCCGCAGCACCTCATCCCTTCATGGCCCCGTCTCCTCAGGCTCTGCCCCAGCCTGGCCAAGCTGCCCGGCAGCAGCGCCGCAGCACCACAGCAGCTCCAGAGCAGCCCCATCCAGAGGCACCTGGGAGCTCTCAGCAATGCAGCCAGCAGCACACGGGCAGGAGGACACGGATGGCACTCCCTGCCTGGCACAGGCCTTGTGGCCATCTCCAGGCACTGCTCTGGCAGAGATCCCCGCAGCTCCGGCTCCTGCCCAGCCGCTCTGTGGGCAGCACAAAGGCTTCAGCAGAACCACCAAAGGCCAAGGGGCTTCTGGCCAGTTTCCCTGCAGCACTGCACGCCTGGGCAGGATGCTAAGTACAAGCACCCTTTTCCCCTCTTCCCCTATTCCCTGCCAGTCCTGAGCAGCAGAAGAAAGATCCTTGGTGTCTGTGTATTGTAAGATCATCTATATTTACATACTAAACAAAAATGAAATTATGAAATCAAAAATCTTAAAGAAAAAGAAAATCCCTGCTGGCTCAAGTGGCCCCAGCAGACAGAGTCTTCCAGATCAACTCTCCACAGAGCTCCAGCAGAACAGCAAAGCTCTGCTGCAGAGATGAGGCCATTTCTTCCATGCACTGCGAAATTGATCTCGTAGTTTAGACCATGTGGAGATGGGAGCTCTCTGTACAGCACGGAGAGCTAACCAAGAGTCAACTGCCAGCTTTCTGACAGCAGGACTGCTGTCAGCTGCCATTTCTTCCAGGGCTGCAAGAGAGAGGAACAGAGCCATGGTCAGATCCTGGATCTGCGAGGAGCCGAGGAGAGCCCCCTGCCAGGGCCATCCCAGCCGGCTCTTGCCATGGCCAGGAAGGAGCAGGGACCAAGGGGATCAGCATGAAGCTCCTGGCGACGAATGGCCCACGTGGCCCTGAAATCTCAGTGTGCTCTGCCCAGGCCAGCCCTTGTCTGCACAGGGAGCAGAGCCCTCCGCAGCCAGGGCAGGGCTTGCAGCTCCCCCCGGCAGCCCCCACTGTCAGCCCGCTGCCCTCACTCACAATTAATAGATAAATATCATGTATATAAGTTAAGAAAAGTGTGGGGACAAAAAGAAGCCAAGTCTTGGTGCCATGGGGCACAGCAGGGTCTGTGCCACCAAGGGCTGGGAGGAGACACCCTGTCCTGAGGCCCTGGGGCCTCCTGGCACAGCAGGGTTTTGTTTCCACGTGGCAGGGTGGCAGAAATGCTGCAGCCTTCTTCGAAGCATCTTGTTCTGAAGCAGAAGTGTGAGGGCAGCGGGTGATTAATTTGTCTTAGAAACCTTACAATTACCAGAGGAAGTAGCATTGCTCTATGTTAAAGGACATCAAAAAGGGGTGACTCAGGAGGCATGAGGGAACAATTTAGCCAATTTAGAAGCTAAAAATGCAACTGTACCAGAGACCAAAAACTAATAATAGTATTAACCCCCATGAGAGTAATGCAAATAGTCCCCATATTCAGTGGGACAGAAGAGGAAGAACTCGTTAGAATAGAAGCCAAGAAAGATAACGAAGGGAAGTGGAGATTAGCAGATGGGAGGCAAATGTTAAATAAACCCCTTTGCCAAGAAAATGCTAGAAGGCATACATGGAACAACACACTGGGGTACATAAGTGCTAAGCGATCAGTTTCTAAGGGACTGAGGCTGCATAGGAATTTTTTTAGTAGATAAGCAAGTAATTCAACAACGTGTGATATGTCAACAAGTGAATAAGAAAATCATGAGGAAAACACCCAGAGAAGGGTGAGAATAAGCCTTACGGCCTTTCTAAAACATCCAGGTAGACTTTACTGAGCTTCCCCAGGTACAATGGTGGAAGTTTTTGCCAGTGATAGTAGATCACGTGACTCATTTGGTAGAGGTGGTACCCACTGTGAAAGCCAATGCCAATGTTGTGAGTAAAACACTTCTAGAATCAATCATTCCCCAGTATGGGATGGCAAACAGGATTGATTCAGACCGGTGAACTCATTTCACATTGAAGATATTGCAGAAAGTTGTTCAGGCCCTGGGAATGAAGTGGGAATTACACACTCCATGGCATGTACAGAGTTCCGGTTGGGTTGAGAGAATGAATCAAACTCTTAAAAGAGCTCTAGTTAAGCTAATAATTGAAACCCAAATGTAATGGATAAAATGTCTCCCTTTGGCCTTATTAAGAATTAGAACCAACACCAGTCAGATCTGGGGGTGTCACCCTATGAAATGATGTTTGGGTTACCCTTCCTGACCTCACCCCAGAATTTTTCCACCTATAATGAAGGGGAAGCCAATGGATAGCACAAACCTTAGAAGGGCTAAGACATAAAGGGCAATTCCTCAAACTACCACTCAAATCCTTAGAATGATTAAGTCATGGAAGACAACTCCTCAAAAGGTCCCTTTCAACTACCACCCTTGGAAAATTAAACTGAAAATTGATAAAGTTAATGGCCACTGGGATTGGGTGATAGATTAAGACATGAAGAGAGATCAGCCTCTCTGATCAGACTGGGAAGGAGCTTATTCCCTTTCAGGTACTGCTCACCACCGAATCTGCCTCATATTGAGTGCCCAACTGCAGAGCGGGATGGACTCATGGCAACAGAGGACTCAACAGAGCCAAAGTAGTAGAAGAACCCAAAGAGTGGACTATAACATCCAGGCTGGGTGAAACAACATTGACTCTCAAGCAGAGACTGAAAGACAACCAGAAAAACACCAAGATGCCCAAAAAGTAGAGTCAAGCTTCCACCAACCAGCTTGAGAACTCTTCCTATATTAATGGGTGAGAATTACCAGCATCTGTTGAGGAGAAGTACACAAGGGACTGTAAAAGGTAATGGGACAGCTTCTTTAAGAAAATAAGACAAAGGAAGGAGGGCAAGGCTGGGTTGGCCCCTTTGTTTGCTACCAAGAAGGCTCCATAGCCCTGCTGTGGGTAGCAACCCCATAGGCATGGTAAGGTGGGGACAAAAGGCCATACCAAACCTCTATCATTCCTCAGAGGTCTTTTAATTCAACAGGGACTGAAGAGCAGGATCAAGTTGGCCTCTGTACTCACCCCTAAGATACACCAACTATGGGTAGCAGCCACATAGGCACAGTAGATGGGAGTCAAAGCCATATTGGACTTCTGTGATGCCCTTTTGTCCATTCCAAATGTGTATGTCTAAGGAAAACCTGGGATTTTTTTCTCCTGTTCACAGTATCCTTGCCCACATCAACACATGCTTGTATGACTCATTCAAGAGAAAGAGAAATTCTTTTACTTAACTGTTTGAGCAAAATGACTTCTAGAAAAAATAAAGGAGGGCTTGTTATAGATGAGTAATTCTATGGTTGACTCTCACAATTAGGGGGTGAATATTAAATATATGTTAAGAGACGTTTTGTAGATGTAAAGTTATCCTTCCCCTCCCCCTTGCATTGTTATCACAGGATGGCCTCAGTAGTTGGGGCATTTGAGAGAGTCGGCTTGTCACTATGGCAGCACCTGACCTCCAATCAAGGTGTAAGACAGTGATCTCCACCACTGGACAGGGAAGAAGGAGTCGATTGACAAGACTCTGGGAGGGGCTAGAGGTATAAAAGACAGAATATCCATTTTGTAGATGAGCACTTGGTGACTGAATCCTTTGCTTCTGATGCGGTATCCTATCGTTATTCAGTCTGTGTTGTATTTTGATAAGGCCTTGAAAAGCATTTAAATTTTTGAAAGTGAAAATTGTTTCTCACATGGGGTTGGGGAATGTGGGGCAAGCTTGTCCGCACTGGTCAGCTCTCAAGGTAAAACTTCACTGACCTGGCCAGATGTCCTTAGGAAAGGCTCTGGATCAATACCAATCAGAGAATGCTGCAGTCACCTTTTGTATAATAGGAACAGCAATAAAAGGCACACTTTAAGATAGGAATACATATTTCTAAGAAGCTCTTTGAAATATTTCTCCATAACTGTAAAAGAAAATCTTCCTTATGAACAGCACGAGAGCAGAGAGAAATCAAGGCAGAGCCATGGTTTGTCAGGACTTGCTTGATCCTAATGAGCCCAGTGGTGCATTTGGAGCTGAGCCCTGGAACCTCAGGGCCTGAGAGAAGATTGCACAAACCTTTCCAGGAATCAAAGTCAGAGGAAAAACTCAAAGTGTCTCAAAGCATGAATGGGTGCCACTGAGGTCCCTCTCCAACACAGGCTCCTCATGGACTCCATGGAGGAGAGAATTGGTGGCCAGGATGGCACAAAAAACCTCTCAGAGATTCAGAGTGGAAAGGAAAATCCAAAGTACCTTAAAAACCTTGAGTATCTCAAAGCATTAATGAGCCCCACTGAGTGTCAGTACAAAGCTCTCAAGGGACTCATTAAAGCAGATAATTGGGGCCATGATTGCACAAACCTCTCACAGAGTCTGTATCAAAAGGGAAACACCAAGTACCTTAAAATAACTGAAGTACCCTGAAGCATTAATGAGCCCCACTGAGTGTTGTTACTGACAAAGCCTCTCCAGGGACTAATTACAGCAGATAATTGGAGGCCATGATTGCACAAACCTCTCAGAGACTCCAAGGCAAAAAGCCAAACCCAAAGTCCTTTGAAAAAAACCTGCAGTCCCTGCAGGGAGCATTCAGGAGCCCCAGGGCCATTGCTGAGCAAGGCTCCCCAGGGACTCCTTCCAGCAGATCCTTGAGGCCACTGGGATGTGGGCTAGGGGGGGATGCTGAGGGCAGGACAAGGGGCTGACAGTGCCCAGCCTGGCTGGGGCTGTGCCAGGAGGCCCCAGGGCCTCAGGACAAGGTGTCTCCTCCCAGCCCTTGGTGGCACAGACCCTGCTGTGCCCCAGGGCACCAAGACTTGGCTTCTCTTTGTCCCCACCTGTCATCACTGCCTGCAGTTCTCTGCTCTGCCTGGGGCCTGGGGACACTTTCTCAGTCGTGTCCCTCAGTGGGACCCATTAAAAGTCCAAGAAACTTTGGAGTTGGATTCTGACTTGGAGTTCTGGAGAGGTTTCTTCAGCTCCCTCTCAGGGACTGATGTTCAGGGCCTGAGCACAAAGCCCCAGAGGCTCATTAAAGTCCTTGTGCTGTGTCTGTGCTGCTGAGCTGGGCTGGGCTCCTGGCACAGAGGCAGCTCCTGGTAACCAAGAAGAGCTTCAAAAGCACATTTCTCTTGATGAGCAGCTCTTCTGCCAGCCCAGCAGGGCTGGGGCACTGCCTGCAGCCAGCCCAGGCACAGCACAGAGGCACAGAGAGCTTCAATCAGTCAGGGCTGGGAAGGTGCTGAGAAGTGCCTGGGGCAGAATCACTGCCAGCCCTTGGCACAGGAACCTCTGGCTGCAGGACAATGCAGCTGCAGCTCCTGGAGCCATCTCCTAAAGCTGGAACATCCCAATGCCTACAGACCCTGTGAGTACATTTTCTGGTGATTGATCTCTGACATGCTGACAGAGCAGCCAGGGGGATGCCAGGGCTGTCCTTCCAGAGCAGGGTCCTGCAGCCCAGGGGTTAAATATTAAAGGTGTGCTTATTAATTATTATTTTTTTACAAGTGGACATCTGAACTGCCTGCCAGGGATCAGGTTCACAGCCAGCCCTAATGTGCAGCTGCCCCAGCCCTGGGGACAAGATCTGGGTGGGAGGAGACAGCTCAGGTCAGGCTTTCTCAAGAAAAACCTCCTTGTGTGGGGAGGATGGTTGGCATTGTTCAGGACTGGGGTCTGTGAGTGCTGGCAGGGAGCATGGCATTTAACTGCAGAACATTTCCAAGTAGATTAAGATCAGGCAATGAGAGAAAACAAAACCCAGCAATGCTGTGGCAGGGCTGCATAAATGCCCACAGGAAAATCCCAGCCCTTTTAATCCCCCTACTGCTCTGGGTTCTGCCCTCAGGGATGGGGCTCCAATTCCTGTGCAGGCAGAGATGCATTCATCTCTCAGTTCAGGGCCCAGTTCCTTCTGCAGAGCAAAAAAAAAAAAAATTTCTCTCCCTGGGGGCTCTGAATAAACCAGGCTCAGTGACAGAAATCCCCAGTGCCCGGCACAATGCTGTCAGGGCAGCCAGGGAGGAGGCAGCATCAGTGTTCATCCAATGCCATCATAAGGACCTCAGGGTTTTCTGTCCAGTTGCCATCAGCAGAGCCTGTCCTAGAGCCAGAGCTGCCCCTGGGGGAAAGCCAGAGCTGGGACACTGAAAATCTGCAGGGTGGAATGAGCTGAGTCCCCAAATGGGAGCTGGGCTGGGGATCCATCTGGCAGCACTGGCAGGGCCCAGCCCACCCTCACAGGTTAAAACAGCTGCTGGCAGGGACAGCCATCCAGGCAGCAGAGCCCTGGGCAGGCAGTGGGGGAAAGAATGCCCCAGGCTGTGCTGATATTTTGTGTTCTCTCAAACCCAACTATTTGGTTACATGATTACTTTTTTTCAGATCCCCATGAACAAGGCACAGCAAATGTCCAACAGCAGCTCCATCAGGCACTTCCTCCTGCTGGCATTGGCAGACACGCGGCAGCTGCAGCTCCTGCACTTCTGCCTCTTGCTGGGCATCTCCCTGGCTGCCCTCCTGGGCAACGGCCTCATCATCAGCGCCGTAGCCTGCAGCCACCACCTGCACACGCCCATGTTCTTCTTCCTGCTCAACCTGGCCCTCACTGACCTGGGCTCCATCTGCACCACTGTCCCCAAAGCCATGCACAATTCCCTCTGGCACACCAGGAACATCTCCTACACAGGATGTGCTGCTCAGCTCTTTTTCTTTATGTCTTTCATTTCAGCAGAATATTTCCTCCTGACCATCATGTGCTACGACCGCTACGTGTCCATCTGCAAACCCTTGCACTACGGGACCCTCCTGGGCAGCAGAGCTTGTGCCCACATGGCAGCAGCTGCCTGGGCCAGTGCCTTTCTCTATTCACTGATGCACACAGCCAATACATTTTCCTTGCCCCTGTGCCATGGCAATGCCCTGGGCCAGTTCTTCTGTGAAATTCCCCAGATCCTCAAGCTCTCCTGCTCCAAATCCTATCTCAGGGAACTGGGGCTCATTGCTGCTAGTGGCTGTTTATCACTTGGTTGTTTTGTGTTCATTGTTTTCTCCTATGTGCAGATCTTCAGGGCTGTGCTGAGGATCCCCTCTGAGCAGGGACGGCACAAAGCCTTTTCCACCTGCCTCCCTCACCTGGCTGTGGTCTCCCTGTTTGTCAGCACTGGCACTTTTTCCTACCTGAAATCCCCCTCCATGTCCTCCCCATCCCTGGATCTGGCACTGTCTGTTCTGTACTCAGTGGTGCCTCCAGCCCTGAACCCCCTCATCTACAGCCTGAGGAACCAGGAGCTCAAGGCTGCAGTGTGGAGACTGATGACTGGATGGTTTCAGAAACATTAAACTGCTGGCAAATTTCTGCAAATCACCTGTAATAAAATTCATCTTTGATACTTCTTGTTGGTTTGATTTTGGTGGTTTTTTTTTTCATTTTAGGTTTTTTATATTGTCCACAAAAAAATGTCATTGTTTGTGCCATTTCTCATTTTTTTCTCTCCACCCTTCCCTGTGGCCACAGACTGTGTCAATGAGGGGCTGCACTCAGTGGCTTTAAAAGGAACTAAAGGATCTCCCAGCAGAGTTTTCTGCAGAGATGCCCTTTTGTTGCCTTCTCTGGAGCTGCAGCAGCAATGTCTGTGTGCAGAGCTGGGGCAGATCAGTGCTGGCCCAGCAGCTGTGCCCAGCAGCAGCAGCAGCACTTGGTGTTGCCAGTGCTGCTGCCGTGGCCCTGCCCCACTGCCCTGGTGGCCCTGGTGTTGCTGTAGGGCCTGAGTGCTCTCGGGGCCGGGCACAGCCCTGGGGGGGGCAGTGCCGGGCTGCAGCAGGGACAGGCCATGGGCACTGCTGGGGCAGCGCTGACACCTCAGGCCAGGCCCTGGGGGCTCCAGGCTCCTTGCCCAGGCTCTCTCAAGAACACGGCCAGGCCAATGCTCAGCACAGAAACCCCCCGAGCAGCCCCCAGGCTGGCCGGCTGGGCAGGCTGGGGGCAAACAGCATGGCTGGGGCTCTGCAAGGGCCCTGGGGCAGACGGGAAGGAGCAGCAGAGCAGGGGCTGATCCATCCCCAGTGCACTGCACAGCCCAGGGCAGTGTCCCAGAGCGTCCTCATGGAGCTGCCAACAACATCCCCCCTCTGCAGCCCTGGCCTCTCCCCCAGCTCACACAGGTGCCCCATCCTGCAGGCACAGACACGGCAGCACTGGCTCAGCAGCCCCTGTTTGCATTGCACACAGCAGGCGGGAGCACCCCCATGCTGTTGCTGTGGGGACATGAACCTGAGGGAGCACAAATGCCATCAGCCCCTGGGGCCAGCAAGGGCTGGGGGACACCAGGGAAACCACTCAGCTTTGTCCTGGCCTCTGCACTCAGCCAGAAAGTTTGTTCCCATCAGCTGGGAGTTTCCTGTCCCACTGCAGACGCTGTTGCTCAGAGCCAGGGCTGCCTGGCAGCCACCCCCAAACTGCCCTCAGCATTTCCTTTGCTTCACCTTTGCTTTCTTTACTCTTCCCTGATACAAATTTCTTCCTCTTGCCCACCCCTGTTCCCTCCCCTGCAAACAGCCCATCCCTGTTTGCCCTTTCCTCTCTGGCCCCACTCCCCATTGCAGTTCCTGACTTGGCACCATGGGAACGTCCCTTGGGCAGCAGGATCATCCTACAAGTGCTGCAGGAATTGTCTGCAGGCTCCTGCAGTGCCTGGTGCTGCTCCCTTGCCAGAGGCACCCCAGGCCAGTTGGGGCACATCTGGGCTGCTGTGTCTGGCTCTGGGGCTCCCTGTTCTGGGCAATGAGGAGGAGCTGCAGAGGCTCTGCAGGACTGACAGGATGGGCTTTGGGGCTGGCAGGAGAAGCTGAGGGACCTGGGCTGCTGGAGCTTCTGAAGAGGAGGCCCAGGGCTCATCCTGCAACTGCTCCAAGGGTGGTTCCAGAGAATCCCAGAATCAGCAAGGCTGGAAAAGACCTTGGAGATCATCAAGTCCAACCTGTGCCCTGACATGACCTTGTCTTCCCTGAGCCTCCTCTTCTCCAGGAAGAAACAACCCCAGCTCCCTCAGCCACTCCTCACAGGACTTGTGTTCCAGACCCCTCCCCAGCCTTGTTGCCCTTCTCTGGACACGCTCCAGCCCCTCCATGTCCTTCCTAAATTGGGGGCCCAGAACTGGACACAGCACTTGAGGTGCTGCCCAACCAGTGCTGAGCACAGGGGAAGAATCCCTGCCCTGCACCTGCTGGCCACACCATTCCTGATCCAGCCCAGGAGCCATTGGCCTTCTTGGCCACCTGGGCACACTGCTGGCTCATGTCCAGCCTGCTGTCCATCAGTCCCTGCAGGTCCCTTTCTGCCTGGCTGCTCTCCAGCCACTCTGTCCCCAGCCTGTAGTGCTGCAGGGGCTGTTGTGGCCAAAGTGCAGGACCCAGCACTTGGACTTGTTAAACCTCACCTTGTTGGATTTGGGCCCTGGATCCAGCCTGTCCAGGGCCCTGTGCAGAGCCCTCCTACCCTCCAGCGGATCCACACTCACACCCATCTTGGTGTCATCTGCAAATTTTCTGATGGTGGTCTCAATCCCCTCATCCAGACCATCAGTGCAGATATTGAAATCCACGCTGGCTGGCTCTGATCCCTCAGCAATCCTGTGGGTGCCCTATGATGGCACTCAAGGTGATCTGCTCCATAACCTTGCTGGGCACCCAGGTCAGGCTGACAGGCCTGGAGTTCCCCAGATCCTCCTTCCAGCCCTTCTTGGGGATGGGCTCACACTGGCACCTCCAGTCCTCTGGGCCCTCCCTGCTGAGCCAGGACTGATGGTAAATGATGGAGAGCAGCCTGGGGAGCTCATCCACCAGCTCCCTCATCCCCCTGGGATGGATCCCATCTGATCCCATACACCTGTGAGCATCTGAGTGGCTCAGCAGGTCACCAACTGCTTCCTCCTGGATTCCAGGGGCTGTTCTGCTCCCTGTGCCCATCTACCAGCTCAGGAGAACACTTGTCCTGAGGACAACCTGTCCTAATATTGAAAATTGAGATAAACAACATGTAAAGAAGCTCAGCCTTTCCCTTATCTTTAGTTACTATGTTCTCCACTGCATCCAATGAAGAGTAGAGGTTCTCCTTCTCCCTCCATTTGCTATAAATTTTTTATAAAAACTTTTTTTTTTTTTTTTTTTTTTTGCTGCCAGCTTAAGTTCTAATTGAGCTTTCACCTCTCTAATTTTCTTTCTGCATAACCTAATGACATCCTTACACACTTCCTGCATTGCTGGTCCTTTTTTCCCCCTGAGTTCCCACAAAATCTCCATGGGCAACCAGGCCAGTTGTTTTTCTCACTTGCTCATCTTTTGCCACACTGGGAAGGGCTGCTCCTTCCCACTTATGATTACTTTCTTGAAATGTGTCCATCCTTCCTGGACCCCTTTGTTTTTAAGGGCCGTTTCCCTTTAAAAAATCAGGACCTGATTTAGTATTCCCCAAATCTGCATCCTAAACAGGCCAAAATCTGCCCTTCCTAATTCCAGTGCAGAAGTTTTGTTGCTGCCCCTCCTTCTTTCACAGAACATTGAACACTTGATTATTTCATGGTCACTGTGCCCCAGGCAGCCTCTGAGCCCCACATCTGCCCCCAGCCCTTCTCTGTTTGTGACCAGCAGCAGACAGAGCTTTCCTTGGCAGTGGGAGTGTCACCAAAAATTCGGTAAAACAGAAAACTCCTTAACCCCAATGCAGCATTAAGGAGCAGCATTCTTTATTCAGCTGGATGCACAGGGGATAGCGCCCCCCAAAGCCCTGCAGGCTGAGTACAGGAAAGTTTCTGTTTATTTTCTGTATTTTGCACACATATTCATTGATTGTCCTGGACTAAACACACATATGATAATCATTTCCCCAAAATCATTAACGTATTTCCCCTCCCCTTTTGCATGCGTTCTTCTGTCCTGGGGTCTCTCTGGTGGTCCCTGGTGGTCGTGGACCCCAATGTTCCAGTGGGCCTGGCTGAGCTGGCAGGACACTGAGGCTGCTGAACTTCCAGTTCCCCTTCTCACACAATGGGCATTGTGTGGTTTCCACAGGCCTGGGGTTTTGGAGAACAAGCTCCAGGTGTCAGCTCACCTGGTGGAGACAATTGATCATCTGGTAACATGAGGTCACAGAGTGGGCTGTGACATCACAGAGTGGGTTATGTGAGGTCATTGAGCAGCTATGACATCATAGACAGCCTCTGTGACATCACAGAGCCAGCTATGACATCACAGGGCAGCAGTCTGATATCACAGAGCAGACTATGACATCACAGAGACAGACTCTGACATCAGCTATAGCATCAGACTGCCTCTGTGACATCACAGAGCCAGCTGACATCACAGGGGGTCTGAGAGAGTCTGTGACATCACAGACCAGATTTCTTTGTGACATTAGAGAATGGGCTGAGACCTCACAGACACATCACAGGACAGGCTGACATCATAGACATATGACATCACAGATTTTGCTGTGACATCACAGACATCACAGGGGATTGTGGCATCAGAGGATCTGTGACATTAGAGAATGGGCTGTGACATCACAGAGCCAGGCTGTGACATCACAGAGGGGCTGTGACATCACAGGGGCTGTGTGACATCCCAGCAGGGCTCAGGTCACTGGGTTGGTCCCCCCCCAGCTCCCCCTCACAGTTTCTCCCAACAAGTCCAATGCTGTCCATGCCCAGCAGGGTCCCTGTCCCCCGGGATCCCCCAGCCCACCTGGAGCCACAGCCTCCACCAAAGGATGTTCCACAGGATCCACCCCAGAGCCTGACATGGGGACAAGGGGCCAGGGCTGTGTGACCAGGACATCAAGGACGGGGATTATCCAGGTCACTGTGGCCTGGTTTGGGTTGCCCAGGGCAGGAAAGATGTCTGGCAGCTGGAGCAGGGTCTGGGAAGGGCCTCCAAGGTGGGGCTGGAGCCCTTGGGCTGTGAGCAGAGGCTGAGGGAGCTGGGCTTGTCCAGCCCAGAGCAGGGAAGGCTGAGGGGCTCCTCATCCCAGCCTGGCAGTGCCAGCCAGGAGGGGATGGAGAACACAGAGCCAGGCTCTTCACCAGGGGCCTGGTGGGAGACAAAAGCCAATGGGTGGGAGGGGAAAGAGGGGAGATCAGCCAGGACAGGAGGAGATGAAATGAGTCAGGCCGGTTTCAGCATTTCCTCAGCACCAAACGCAGCCTGACCTCCCTTCTCCATCCACCACTGACAGCTTTGCAAATCAGGAATTGTTGGAGCTGTTTTCCCCCCACACCAGGATGAGCATCCTGATACAAGAACTTAATTGTGTTTATATCTATCACAGAACCACGTTGTGAGCCCAGGGCAGGACCCGGCCCCTGGCCTTGCTGAACCTCATCCCATTGTCCTGGGCCCATGGCTCCAGCCTGGCCAGATCCCTCTGCAGAGCTTCCTGCCCTCCAGCACAGCCACACTCCCACCCAGCCTGGGCTCACCTGGGAACTGACTGAGGGTGCCCTCGATGGCCTCCTCCAGATCAGCAATAAAGAGATTTCACTGACCTGGCCCCAATCCTGAGCCCTGGGGACACCCCTGGATGTGACTCCATTCCTCAGCTGCTCTGAGTGCCAGGGTTGGATGAGGGAAATGGTGGTGTGATAAATGAATAGGATTCATGCCAACAATTGTAACTATATGGATAGTTTAGAAAAAGTAACAGAGGAAAAGGATATGTAATTAGTGTCACAAAACAGATGTTTTCAGATGTTCATTAAAAAATAGGATACAGGATGTAGTTTGAGACAATTAAAATCCCAAAACAGAATAGGCCTCAAAATAATTAGAGAATCAGCCTTGAAATCGATAAAATTGGGATGATTCCAGGTATCTATGAATTAATAAGGCTTTTTTTTTTATATAATGCTGGCTTCTATAACACAAGACTTGAGGTGCATGTGTTACCTGTGGGATTGTTCAAAGAACAGTGACGATGAGGAGAAGCCTTCATCAGGGACAACCACCAAAGAGCCAAAATAGCCCTTAGCAGCAGTGGGAGCATGTGCTGTGCAGTGTGGTGATGGAGATTTCAAGAATCGAAAATAGGAAGAGATTTACAAGAAAAAATTGATGAATATGTATGAGCATACAGGATATAAGTTGTGTTTGGATTCCTTTGTTTCTCGAATGTGGGGCAGGGTGAAAAGCCCTCCCTCTACCCCGATCAATCAGTTTTGCTTATGCTTTATCAGAACCACTGGCAAATTTTTTTTTGTATCTGCTTGATTTTATTTGAAAGTATTATTTTATATAAAATTACTGCTCAAGTAAAATAGCTGCTAAATTCAACTTTGTTGTTTATTGAATTATTTAGAACTTCATTCATAACAGAAGGGAAGGCGTAGAGACAAAGTCTGATTGATTGTTAGCCATAAAAGTCTTGATTTTCATATCTATTCAGACTGCATGAGGAGGTGCTGGGGGTCAATATCAATTGGACAGTGTTGATATCAATCTATAAACAGGAAAAGAAAACCTAACAGGACAAAACAATTCTCTCTGCATTGTTTTCAATACAGTATATTCACTTTGAATACATTTCTGAAATGTGTCTAATTAACCACAGAAGGATTGAAAACTTAGATTATTCCCATGGGCTTTTCTTGTTTGGGTGTTTTGAACAAATGTTTATGAGCCTTTGTCACTGAATTCCTGAACTGAAGAGCTCAGCAAAGAAGAGGCCTCTGGAGTAGGAAAATTCATCAGCAACCTCCAAGTGGCTGAGGATCCATCCCCATCAGAGCAGCAATGAACAGAAATGGGCACAGCTTTGTGGCTGCCCCAGCTTTGGCATGGGCCCTGGGCCTGGAGCAGGAGCAGCTCTTGAGGGCCCCAAGGCCGGGGCTCTTGTGCTGCCCTGGGCAGATGGGATGGCAGCAGGGGCTGCAGAGCCTCAGCACCTCAGGCAGAGGGGAGCAGGGCAGCCAGGAGCTCCTTTGGCCTTGGCCACAGCACCTTCCCCATGGCTGGGGCTGAGTCCTGTGGCAAAAAAAAAAACAAGCATCCAAAAAGAAGAAGGGCCACCCCAGAGCAGCCTGGCCTGAGCAGAGCTTGGGGCCAGAGCCCCAGGCTGGGCTGGGCTGGGAGAGGCCCTTGGTGCTGCCCAGAGCTCAGGGCAGCTGGCAGATTTTGCAGGGAGCTGGGCTGGGCTTTAGCCTGGCCCAGAAATTCTGGACCATCTCAGCCTGGCTGAGCGTGCAGGGGGCATTGGGCAGGCCTTGGGTCAATCCTTCTTCGTGTGGGAGCATTGCCCCCCCCCCAGACCACTGTTACACCAATCCCTGGACCCGCTCCATGGAGGAGATTCAGGATAAGCCCCCTTTAACATAATACAATTAATATAACATAATTAATACAATATAATGAAACTCTACCCAATTTAACTTAACTTTTTGTGTCAGCTAACATCCTCCTAAAAGTTTGAATAATATTTTCCCATATCAACTAACAGTCTCTTAACATTATTTAATTATCTTCTTAACTAGGTTTTGTTTTGTTTTTTTTTTTTTTTTTTTTTGTTTTTTTTTTTGTTTTGAGGCTTTTTAAATCAGTTCTTTGACATGTTTCCATTCTGAACAGATCCATTTTTTTCTTTCATAGGGCATTCCCCAACAGTTTCTGTTTAAAAATTCCTATATTTTGAATAGAAATACACTTCCTTGCCTCTATACAGGTGGTCTGGGATAAAAATTGCATATACAATTTTGGCTCGGCTGGAGCAATGTGTTCTGAAAGAGTGGGCAGGACAGATGATCTTTTCCATACAGAGGATGGCAGCATGTTTCACAGCATGTTGTGTCCCTCCTTATTGATGCTTTTAAGTAGGAGGATCAATGAACCTGGGGTTCCAGCAGGTTACTCTCCCATTTATATCTCCCTGGATCCTTGGAGGACCAAGGCCCCCAGGAGAAGATTTTTTTTGGGGCCTGGAGTGTCCTGGTCCCCGGTTCCACAAAACCAGTCTCTTTCCTTACTACCATGGAGCTGTTCTTACCATTTAATGTTGCAGGAGTTCCATGACTTCCCTTTTGTATGGCCCCATGGTTCTTTTGGCTTCTTTCTTTTAGGGCCAGATTGCTAAGTGTGTGTGGGATAATGCTCATTGGGCTCACAGGATCTGTAACAGGGAGTACCAGAGATTAAAACATGTTTTGATAATTCATATAATTTCACTTCATATATAAATACCATTTCCTTAAGTTAAAGAATGTTAAAAAAAAATTTTCAATTAAATATCTTATAATAAATCTAGCAGAGTTCTTATTATAACTTAGGAAGCTTAAAATGGTTCTTATGGTGTTCCTGATGTCTTCTTTAACTTATCTGTAGTGGAGATCATCTCTCAGGAGCAGAAACCGGCCCAGTTTTACTCTGGTGACATGTGTCCATCCTCGTTCTTGTGTCCTAATGGCTGTTTCTGTGATGAGTAAAACTGGAAATGGACCTTCCCATTTGGGTTTAGTGGTTGTTCTTTCCCAGGTCTTAATTAACACCCAGAGGCACCAGGCTGGAATTTGTTGATTTTAAAATCAATGCAGAAGAATAGCTTGAGGAAGGTATCCCTTGTTCCTTCCACTTCCTCAAATTGCAGGTTATGGTCTTTATATATTTTCTCCCCCGATGCATAATTCTTCCTTCTCCTTGTCCCCATATTAATGGAGTAGTTAACAAATGGTGAGCCCATCATCTCATATGGATCGAAACCCCTATATCTGCCCTGGTTTAGTCCTTATTCTCAATAATGCCAGAGGGAGTTGTCTTAGTCAAATTCATTTTGTTTTTCTGTTAATTTTGTTCAGAGTTATCTTATAGAGTCTGGTTCATTCTCTCTACTCTTCCAGAACTTTTGGACCCTTCTTCCATGGGGCCCATGAAATCTCCAGATGATATTTAAGGCCTCTGTTATTTGTTGTAATATCTTGGCGGTAAAATGAGGACCTCTATCAGACAAAATTTGGTATTAATCATTCCATATCCATGGAAAAACAGGGATGATTTGTTCTGGAGTAACATTTTACATGAGTTCCTTTGGAGTCCAGTCTCCGAATGGTTCCCTTGGAGGTGCACAGGTCACCATGGTCCACCAAAATGAGTTAGATGATCTATTATCAATGGAAATTTGATTATATCAACTGTGTACTTGTGGTAATTGAAAAAGGAAGTTCCTCTCTGTACACCATGAAATGGCCTTTCACAGTGGCATTCTTCTCTACCTCCTTGAAATGGTCTCATTACTTTTCTATTTATCTTCTGACATACTATACATTCTCAAATTATTGTCACAATGGAATTTCCCATGTCCATCATGGACACAGCCTTCTCATAAGTTCCCAGAGGCATAAAGGAAAAGCACCCCAATGGGTTATGGAGGTTCTGTAGGTCCAATGGACAATTGGTTCTTTCTTGTTAATGCCTTGTTTAATACTTGTCTACTGTCCAGCCCAAACATTGTGACAGCAATTTCCTCCTGGGTTCCACTCCACCTTGTTTTAGCTCAGACTGGTTGACTGCAAAATCACATGGACCCCTAATTCCTCTTGAACTTTTCATTGGTTCAAGGCCTACTTCATTTTTCAAAATCCTCAGCCCATGGACTCATTCCTCCTTTTAATTTGAATGTTTTCAGAGGCATCATTTAATCAGACAAGGTTTAGAAAACTCAAATTAGCATGGAAGGAGTTGTTGCCTTTTATTTCTCTAGTGTCACCTATTTATTTGAAAATTTACATTTCATAAAACACTGCAATTTCTTTTGGTCCCTTGCAAGCTATCACTTTCTTGGAGCCACATGCCTTTATCTTCTCTTCCAACCATCCTTGGATGGGTTTTCCCCCCCCAAACAAATCCTTCCCTACCTAGATCTTCCAAAAGTAAAATGTATTACCCCATAGGCATATTTAGTGGTCAGTGAATAGGCAGGAGCACTCCTTTGAACCAGCCAATTTGGGACCATTTGATTTAATAATGCATATAGTTCAGGAGGGCAATTGTGGGACAGACCAACTACCATTGTGACACTCAGCAAGCTTTCTGCATGACTGTCATTGTACAGTCCAGCACTTTGGCCATGGCTGCTGGCCCTGGGCCTGATACCATGGAGGGACATCTACCTTGATGAGGGCCATCTCCTAAACAGTGAAAGCCTTGGGCCTCAGATTAAACTTGGCCTTCCTCTCATTGTGTTCATTGGGGCTCTCCCTTTTATTTGCAAATCTCTTGGGTTTCAAGGCCAGTGATTTTTCTGGGGCCCTTCAATGTGGTTCTGCAATAAAATTTGACAGGATTTTGGATTCTTGTTGTTGTCAATTCTACTGCAAGTTTTGTTCAATATCAATTCATACCTTTGTGTGCTCCAGGACATTGGACATTGACAGGTTTGCCCTAACTTGTGATACCTTTTTACCCCTTCATGGACACTGCTGATACACACCCTGTTTTTTAAGTGTCAACCTTCACCTTCCTCCACAAGAGTTACAGTTCCAGGGTTGGATCTGAGACATCAGTGGGCAGGTGAACTATGGAGGATCCAGCAATTTGGAGAACACAATCACTGAAAGGGTGGTCCACCCATTCTTGGTTTTTCTGTCATAAGGAACATAATGTTTATTCTTTTTCCTTCATTGAATGAACAGTTCAAACAGTCTTCCCATTTAAATCCACCTGAACTTAGTAGGGTGACTTTGTGATTTGCCAAAGAACTTTCTTTTTCAAATTTCCTTAATAACCATTGCTCATCATTTTCATCCCAACTGATGGGGCTCATTTTCATTCTAATTTGTCAGAGGAATTCCAACTCAATTTTGTGTGTCCATCTATCCATAAAAATGGCCAATACTGTCTTAATCCCAGTAGTTTTTTCTGAAGATCTGTTTTGACACCTCCTTGCTGAGGCAAACATCAGTATTCCAGTGACATCAGTTTGGCTCTGCATCTACTGTATCCTTTCCCAATTACATTGTCACAGAGTTACTTTCATCCTATGGACAAAGACACTGTCTGGGACAACATAATGTCCTTTTTTGCATTCTTTTCAGCCTCCATAAAAACCACACGTTGTGAAATTTTCTGTTGGAACATTTCTCTGTTTTGTTCCATCCTGACAGTTGGGGATTCCCATGGGGGCAGGGGGTTTCCATTAAAAACCCCTGCCCTGCCTCACATTGTCTCCCCACATACAGCTAGAAATTGAATCCTTTTCTGGTATAAACTGTTTCATTAGTTCTTCTAAACCTCCATCATAATAAGCTTCACAATTTCAATGAATCCCATCAGAGGCAACCATTCTTTCATTGTAGATGTTGTGTTTCTCCCCTGTTTCCTCATCCTCACAATGTCACCATGGATGTCATCAGCCACCACTTGTTCTCAATGGACAGGACCAAAAAGCATGGCACAATGGTAACCTTGGCAAACCAGTGTGGGTCCATGATGGCCCTGTGCTCCATAAATTAGCATTGATCTGCTCTGGATTTCACATTCCAGTTTGGAATTTACTTGTTGCAATCTTGGACTTTCCATAACTCATCAGGTTTCTTTATGGGTAATGGGTGGTTCTATGTGGGACATGCATGTTTTCATATGATTCCTTCCCATTTGCATTGGAATGGGGTCCTCCCTTGTTATGGAGTACAATCCATTCCTGCTTCCAAAAATTCTTCTTGGTTCCATGTTTATTCAGGTGAACATGTCAGGTTTCCATGGCTCTTAATTTCATGGGTGGAATTTCCATGAGATTCCATGACCCCCTCCTTCTGCCCAGTGTCCATCGGATCTCCCTGAGAATCACCATGGATCAGTTCTTCTGAGAAAACCAAAGGGTTCCCAGTGTACCAGGGAGGTTTTGGACTTCAGGGACTGAGTTCCATTCCAAAATGTTCTCCAGTGTTCCATTTGTGAAAAGGAAATCCATCAAGAGGTTAGAGTCCTAATGAATTTGATATCCATGGGGCCCTCAAATGTCACCATGGGCACCTGGTTCTCACAGATTCCCTTTATAGGTACTTGGAGTTCTGGGTGTTTCCATCAAGCATTCTCAGGGACCCAGACAAATTTGAGAATCCATTGGTTAACAATAATTTGCATCCCCTGGAATCATTTTTAAATGTTTTTGGTTCGATCTGACCCAGTGGGGTAAAAATGTTCTCAGTGGGATAGGTGTTCCCAGCCATGCAGTTGAAGAGCCCATGGAATTTGACAACATTTTTTTCCTAATGGATCATCCAATGGAATATTTGTCCAAAGGTTCCAGATGTTACAATGTTCTCTTGGTCCATTGTTCCATTCCATGGAATGGTTCCATGGGCATTGGGGATATCCAGGTCCTGGTGTTCCATCAGGCCCCAGGGAACATTGGTTCCATGAGATTCCAGTTGTGGAATGTTCTGGAAGAGGTTCCATCAGGCCCACCATGGACAAAAGGTTCCCTGGATTCCATGGGGAAAAAATTTTTTTTGGAGTTTCCATCAGCCCCATGGATCCAGGGGTCCTGTCCTCTGACAGAATTGGAACATTGAGTCATTCCATCCTGTAAAGGGCTTGTCTGTTCTCCAGTGTTCATGACTGGTCCCCAGAAATCCATTGGAACATCTTCTCCAGTTCCAGAAATGCTCTGTCACCATGACACAACAACAGTTATGAATTCAAACCTGTTTGGCTGGTTGTCACCATGGAGTCCAAAATTCCCTGGATATATTCCATTTTGGAACAATGTTCTCCAGTGTTCCATCTGTCACCATGGACACCTGGTTCCATGAGATTCCATTGCATTACAATGTTCTCCAGTGTTCCATCAGGCCCACCATGGACATCTGGTTCCATGAACTTCCATTGGGTAACAATATTCTCCAGTGTTCCATGGCTCTGTCAGGAGAGCATGGACACTGGGTCCTTCCATGAGATTCATTGGGTAAAATGTTCTTCCAGTGTTCCATGGCTCTGTGATCATGGACACCTGGATCCATGAGAGGCTCATTTGGTAACAATGTTCTCCTGTGTTCCATCAGGCTCTGTTCATGGACACCTGGTCCCATGAGATTCCATTGGGTAACAATGTTCTCCAATTCCATTTCCATCAGTCACCATGGACACCTGGTTCAGGATTCCATTCCTGTCTTGTTCCTCAGGTTCCATTCAAAGTTGGACACCTGGGTTCCATCAGGCCCATGTTCATCCATGGACACATGGTTCCATAAGGACTCCATTTGTTCATACCAATGTTCTCCAGCATTTGATCAGTCCTCAATGGATATGATGGTTCCATGACCTTCCATTAGGATAAATATTTCTCCAGTGTTCCATCAGGGTTGCCACCACCCACACCTGGTTCCCATGAGACTCCATTTGGGGAAATTAATCTCCAGTGTTCCATCAGAGGACTTGGTCTCATGATGGGACACCTGGTTCCACGAGATTCCTTTGGGTATCAATGTTCTCCTGTGTTCCATGGCCCTGCACCACTGACACCTGGTTCCATGGCTCTCACCAGGGAATTCCATTCCACCAAAAAATGTTCTCCAGTGTTCCATGTTCCATCAGTCACCACCAGACACCTGGTTCCATTGAGAGCCATTGAGGATGTTCCAGTGTTCCATCAGGCTCACCATGACACCTGGTCCTGTGAGATTCCATTGGCAATGTTCTCCAGGTTTCCATGGATCTGTCTGGTGGACACCTGGTTCCATGAGATTCCATTGTAACAATGTTCTTCAGGCAGGCCCAGTCTAGTCTGTCCCCATGGACACCCCCTCCATTCTATTGGGTAACAATGTTCTCTGGATGTTCCATCACAGCCTACCATGAGACACCTGGTTCCAATAGGCAAGAGCCCTCACATTCCATTCCAGATTCAATGGCACTCAGTGTTCCATGAACTCACAATGGAAACCCGGCAAGGCATGAGGATTCCATTAAACCCCATGATTTCTTCTTTTCAGAAAGTTCCATCTGTCACCATGGACACCTCCCCATGGACATTCCATTGGTAACAATTGCTCAGTGTTCCATCATGGGGCTTTAATGTCTGAGCCCTGGTGCCAACAATTCCATTGTTTACAATGTTCCTGTGTTCCAATCAGGCAAGATGGACCCTGTCTTCCATGAGGCTGCATTAGAGCACAATGAAGCTGTTTATTTCTCTTTTTGTCATTTCTCCAATGAGACTGAAACTTCTTGGGGATCTGAAAGAAAGAATTCCTGGAAAAATATACTGGCCCTACATTCCGTCAGATTCAGGCTCAAATTCAGTTTTCAGCTCCAGCACCAAATGTATGGTTCTATTTTATTCACAAAATGAAAAAGTTGTCACATTGGTACAGGCCAAATGGTCATTTATCTTTTCTGGTAAACTGATTTTGAATTTGTAATGTTAATGGTATCCTTTGGGATGAAATCACCAAACAATGCTTTGACACCAAGCAGAAAGAAATGATGACATTGGCCATCAAAATTATAATTGTTCCTCTTGATTTAGAAAATAGTTTTTGAGCAAGTAACACATTAGGTTACAATTTCTCCAGGGGGTTCTAGAAGTTTCACCAGATTTTTTTTTCCCCTGTGTACAGAAAGGAAAAGGAAGACAAAAATCCAAAAATGAACCAAAACCTGCCGAGTCCTTGAAAATGTTTAAATAAGCAGAGCTATTGGCTCTCAATACGCAGGCTGCTGATAAAAAATGTCCCTTCAAGCCCAGAGCTGCTTGTGTGTTTGCAGTGACACCACTGATGGAGAATTAAAGGGGGTCGAGGAAGAGGGCTCCCACATTGGCCTAACGGAAATAAAAATGTTCTCCCAAAAATTAGTGCGATTCATGGACTAAATTTAGGTTTGTGCTGCATCTGGGAAAGGGCAGAGGCCTGTAAACAAAGCAGAGTTAAAAGGGGATTAAAGGCAAGAAACACTGCACCTCTAGCTTATTCTGAAACAAGCTTGGACACGGTTTTTTTGGGGTGGGCTTCCAAAAACAAAGTTGGAACTCCTGTCCTTCAACGGCAAACCTTCCAGGGGTTGTAACAGTTGAGGAGCTCCAAAATGCAGCCCTTCTTTAGGAGGACCAGGTTTATTTAATTTAAATTGTGGCTATCTCAAAGGCTTGTTTGAGACTGGTTGGAAAGATGAAGGATGAGCAAGAGCAAACATAACAGGAGGGGGATGGGAGGAGGGAGCTGCTTCAGGCTGTGGTCACCCCTGCTGCCTTCCCTGATGCTGTGTCCATCCCTGTGCCAGGAGTGCTGCAGGTTCCTGAGCTGGGAGCCCATTTGACCCATCTGCCCATTTTGCTCCATGAAAATAGGGCCACTGTATAATTCACTAATGGGCCCTCAGAGATTTGGGAGCCCCTTTGGCTCCTATGGAGAAACACAGTGTCCCAGGGGCCTTTTTGTTTCCATTTTGAACCCCAAAGAAAAGGGCCCACTTTGGATCCAAAGAGACCCCATAATGTCACAAATGCCCCTGACACCACAAGGCCCTAAAATTAGCCCAATACATTTCTTGGTTCCACCAAAGCACAGCTGTGTCACTTGACAGACTTTGAAAGACCCCAACATTTGCAAGTGTCCCCTTTGCTTCAGCTTTGAAGCCCTAAAGACTGGGCACCAATCCCATTTCTGCATGGATTTATCATCACCTGCAACATCTGTGCAGATCCTGAACTATTTGGGAGTTTAGTGCTTTGAAGTGACAATGCATCAAAGCCACAACACAATCAACGTGTTCCATCATCCCATACCTTTTTATGGATTCCACAATGTCTGCAGTATCACGACCCTCGGTTTCATGCATCCTACCAGTGTCCCTCAATGGTCTCCCTTTGGTTTGCCAGTGTCTGTGGACCACTGATGACATCAGGTCCCACAATGTCACAATGAACTTTGGTTCCATGCAGCCCTGCAGTGTCACAAGGCCTCCTGGTTTCATGGTCCCACAGCCACTCACAATGGTGACATCTGATGGGACTGTCAGGATCACAATTGTTTCACTGGTTCCATGGTGCCTCACAGTGTCACAATGGTCTCCTTGGTCCCATGGTGCCCTGCCAGCTGCTGCCAACAGCGAGCTATTCCATGGGGGCCTCGTGAGTATCACAATGGTCTCCATGATCCATGAGTCTCTCAGTGCCAGCAACAGCCCTTTGGTTCCATGGGGAGGTTGCAAGGTCTCATCGGTCTTTCCAAGGGTTCCATGGTTCCATGAGGCCTGCAATGTCACAGT
>JALJVW010000735.1:0-18310 GCA_024865655.1 Emberiza elegans | reverse complement strand
ATTCATATTCTGCCTATGCTCTGCGTTTTGATTATTCAGTTTGGATCTTGCATGACCATTTCGATCACCCTCGCCTTTGTCCCTCCGTTCTCTGTCCCAAATCTGCATTCTTGCCTGTCTGATCATCTCTCTCTCCTCTCTTGTAAACAAAATCCTAGGATAGACTGCATTTCCACCCAGGTATATATTTTGGTCCTAAAAACTGATCTAATTTTCTGCCACTCCTACGGGGTCTTCTAT
This sequence comes from Emberiza elegans, assembly GCA_024865655.1. Classification (NCBI taxonomy): domain Eukaryota; kingdom Metazoa; phylum Chordata; class Aves; order Passeriformes; family Fringillidae; genus Emberiza; species Emberiza elegans. The sequence goes on along the minus strand of JALJVW010000735.1, from coordinate 18,070 downwards.
CAGTTTGCCCATCTCCTTCTTGAACTCCCTAACATCCCCAGTATTTAGGGGGACACTCACATAACCAATAGGTGGCCCCTCTCCCGGATTTGCCATGGGAACTTCTCTAAGTGGATATAATCTATTCTCCCTTTCTTCACCTTCATTTTCATTGATTCTTTCCCCTTGTCTCCCTCTGCCTCTGGTTCTGTGTGCCACTGGTTCCTCTTGAATAGGGGGTGCGTTTGGATTTACAGGGGGATCTTCAGGGACCTGTGGCTGAGCTAGCTGGTTGGGTTGTCCATAAGGGGGGGGTAGATGATTTAACGGGTCCCACGGTTCCTGCCTGTTCCTTTTAACCACTTGCCCTTTGGTTAATAAAGGATACAAGGGGTAACCCCCACCTTCCTGCCTCTGAACAACAAACCGACTTCTCCCCTCAGCACTCCATAAAGCAGCATACTCACTCTCCTCCTGATTAACAGGGTTTTTGAATTCACATATATTTTAGAGCCTGGCAAATCCAATCCTCAAATGATCCGAACTTGGGCCAATATAAATTATCTTTCCGGATCATTTCCTTTGTCCATTCAAACATGCAATACTTAATCATTTTCTGTTTACTTTTTCCTTTTGGGATTCCCATTCATCCCAAAACTGTATCATCATCCCCAGTGGGCTGTCCTGAGGAATGCTCCTTCCTGAGAACCCCCTCACGGTTCCCAGATACTCTAAATTTCTGCGGATTCTTCACACAATCCGCAGCCCCTGGGTCAAGGGACTTACTTTTTCCCTGACCCATTTCTGGCGGCAACAAACTAAGAGATCCCCGGTACCAGGAAAAATCTTAGTTCCCCACACTCACCTCGTGGTTCAACTTTCTCACTTACTACTCTCTCACCCTACCTTTTTAATCTTCTTGTCCTGCTCTTATTTTTCCTCTGTAATCTATTTGTTCTACTCCTACCTCTGCCTCTTTCTTAATATATCAGCCCCGTCCTCTCACCATCTAATCACATACTAAAATGCCTGCTACCAACCCCTCCAAGGAAATTGAACCTATTCAATCACTCTCCTCAGTCTCCCTACTCTCTCCTGCCCAAGGACCTTCCCACAGGTGCCTGGACCAGGGACCCTCTCCTCCCCCCTGGGTTAAACCTCCCGGGGTCCCCACTCACTCACTTTTCTTTCACTTCCCTCCTTTCCCGGCCGGCCTCCTCGCGGAGGACGCGAAAACGCGGTACTGGGAGGTCCCTCTCGCGTCGGGGGTCCGGGACTGCCCAGCCCCCGTCTCATACACTCCACACAGACTCACACGTGCATACAGCCACCCCCCAGACCCAAAACCCCGTGGTACTCACAGCCTCCTTTTCTCACGAGGGTCTTTGTGCACAAAGCAGTTTTACATGGGTACTCTCTCCTTCCTGTAAGCCGGCACTGATGGGAGCTTTTTCTGCATGCTTTCAATAACTAATTTGCTTATGCGTTATTGTAATAAAGACTCTCTTTTCCCAAGGGAGAGTGGTCTAGCTTTGGGACCACTTAAAAGTCTGGTGGGGAGTTCCTTCCCAGAAGCTATCCACTTCCCTGGAGTTAAGAGGGTCCCGGGTTTCGGCACCAAAATTGTTATGTTTGCCCAATTATCCCCTCATAAAAACACCCCAAACAATATTTGAGATAGCAGCAATTTTAATTAAATAATTTAGAAAATATATAAAGAAGGGATAATTTGGTTCTAACAATAGTGCATAAGCAAAGGATAACCGCGGGGTACGGAGTGCAGGGCTTTTGGACCCGTGCCACCCTCCGTACAAAGTTGCCAAGTGAAGATTACCCCCTTATATGCCATGTGTTAATACCATATTCTCCAGTTCCGTTTTGTTATCTACCTATCTCCGCCCTCATGAACACCTTTACTGCGCATGCACCATCACTCAGTTCGGTGGTCGCACAAGTCTTTGGGGATCGTCACTAATGAAGAATTGTAGTCTTCCTCTGTGTCCTTTAATTCACCTTTGGGTTACACATGCGCACCAAGCCAGTACAATATGAGCCAAAAGCACATATCGCTATATCTACATATCGAAGCAATAAATGCCTTATAATTAGCATTTTTCTGGGACCCAACCAGGTTCTTGTTCATTTTTAGCATCTGTATCTTCAGCTTCTTCCTCCTGTCCTTGTGAACATCTGCCGCAGGGGGTGGAGCCCCTCCTCTCCCTCTCTTCTTTTAACATTACAACTTTTAACCATTTTACCTATTCCCAAATATTTATTACGGTACCAATATTGATTACTCTTACAATTTTATCAGCACGAATCATACCTATTTATCACAACAGTAAAAGGTGTTCATGAGGGGGGAGATAAGTAGATGATGAACCAGGAACTAAGAGAATATGGTATTAACACATGGCATATAAGGGGAATGTTCACTTGGCAAGTTTGTCTTGGAGGGTGGCACGGGTCCAAAAGCCCTGCACTCCGTTGACCCCTTGAAGTTATCCTTTGCTTATGCTATTGTTAGAACCAAATTATCCCTTCTTTATATATTTTCTAAATTATTTAATTAAAATTGTTGCTATCTCAAATATTGTTTGGAGTGTTTTATGAGGAGGAATTTATCCCCAACAGATCTGATAATTGAGCAAACATAACACTGCTGAGAGCTGGAGGGATTGATTCTGCACAGTTCATGCACAGACCCCAGGGGGGCAGGGACATTCCCATGGGGTCCCTGAAGCTGCAGGGCCAATCTGCCCACACTGGGAGCCTCTGGGCTTGTCCAGCTCCTTCTGCCTGGGATGTTGGCACGTAGTCACTGGCTGTCCAGGGCCACCCCCCTGACTGGCACTGATCTCCAAGGAGGTCTGGATCTCTCCTTGGCCATTATTCTGCAATTAGAACCCTGCGGACACTTCCTCAATTCCATTCCAAGGTGTCCTCAGCAACCCAATTACATCACAGCTCTTGTCCATCTGGTCAAGGATCCCCCCACAGGGACCCTCTGGTCTCTCAGCTCTGGGGCATTCCACAGAAAAAATCTTCCTGGGCCCTGCAGCTCCTTGGGCAAGTTCCAGAGCAAACAGTCAAGGCAGTGGCCTGAAATGTTTTCCCAGCTGGGCTGTAACACACCTCTGATGGATCCACATTGTCCCTGGGGAAAGAGATGTGCAGAACCCTTCACTAATGCCCTGGAATGTCATACAGGAATCACAGCCTTGGACAGCTCTCAGGAACCACTTCACAATATAGTATTATAAAGTAATAAATTAGCCTTCTGAGAATATGGACTCTAATGCACCATTCCTGCCTTTGTTGGGCATCCCTGCAAATACAATATAACACCCCCAAAATTCTTGATTTACTAAAAAGAATTTAAATGCCAAAAACAATCTTCATATGTCAAAAGTATGTTGAAATTATTTATTGGTCTTGAAATTTGGTTCCCTGGCGGGATGGGGCTGCTGGGTCTACCTGTCTACGGGGCACTGCGGGGCTGTGGGGTTTCCTGGGTGAGGGGCCCTACACGGTCACCTGTAATGCCTGGCCACAGTGGGGTAGAGCCACCGTGGTGTCCTGGAGAAGGGCGGGTGGTTCTACCTGGCCCTGGGGCCATTCTTGGCCACTGGGTTCAATGGTTCTAGCAGGACTTGGGTGAATTTCGGGGTGGGCCAGGTGGATCAGTTCTCCCCGGCCATCCTGAGAGCTCACCAGGGCTCAGTTGTGTTCCCTGACTCCAGTTCCAATACTGAAGGAACCACTGGTGCCGGCACTGCCCCAGGGAAGCCTCACAGCAGAACTGGCACAGGGCATTGCCCTGGCAGAGGGGGCAGGGAAAATGTCTTGGCCATGAGCAGCAGAATGGCAAGAAAGCCCCTGGTGCACGAGTTCCCAAGCCCACCGGGCTGAAGGCAGATTTGGGTTGCATTCCTGCTGTCCTGGCAGTGAAATTCTGAGCAGAGGGCACAGAGGTGTCTTCTCCACGGGGCTCACAGGTGACACCGAGAAGCTGTGGGGGAGCTGAGCCCTGCCTGAGGGCAGACTCAGCCCAGCAGGAGCCTCGGGCTGACACCGCGCTGGAGTCCACAGCTGGCTCAGGGGCAACGCGGTGCCATGAGTGGGGAACAGCTTCCCCTGAAACAGGGAGAGCTGAACCTTGGAGCCGCCTGGGGGTTCAGTGTGCCATGGTTCAGGTAGAAACCGTAAACCCACTGGAGGCCCCTGGGGGGATTGGGGTCACAGGGCAGGGCAGGGCTGGGCTTACAGGGCAGGGCAAGGCTGGACCTGCCCCTTGCTCCCCTACACATGAAATGTTTAGAGCCATCAATCTCCTCCAGTCTGTCACAACAGGCAGTTATGGAGGTGAAATCCCAATTGTGGCCATGGGCACCTGGCTGTGAAGGACAGTCCTTTTCCATAGGAAGAAAAGCACAGGGACCCATGGTTTGGAAGGCAGGTGAGAGCCTCAATAGGCCAAGGCCCTGCCAGACTTGTCAGTAAGAGCAGATTTTGGATGTAGGGAACTTTGGAGGTGGAAACCCAATCTCGGCCATGGGAAGGAGAGTGTGGAGCCTCCCAGTGTTTTGGAGACAGATGAGAGGTGACCAGTGTGAAACTACTGCCAGCCAGACTTGTCCTGGCAATATTCTCATGAGAACAGTCTCTGAATATACGGAAATTTGGAGGTGAAAACCCAGTCCTGGCCATGGGTGCCTGGAGCAGAAGGAACAGTTCTTTTCCATTGGGAAGGAAAGCACAGAGCCCCAGTGTTTCAGCAGCAGATGAGAAGTGACCCTCAACATGCAAAGGTCACTTGGAGCAGTCAGGCAGTCCATGGGAGGCCAAACCAGCCAGAGCTGTTCTGTGTTCCCTTGGTTTTATGGGGCTCCATAGTGTCACAATGGTGCCTTGGATCCATGGGGCCCCGCAGTGTCATCATGGTGACTTGATTCCATGGGTTCCAACAGTGTCACAATGGCCCCTTGATTACAAGAAGACCTGCAGTGTCACACTGGCCCCTAGGTTCAATGGGGTCCCACAATGTCACAGTGGCCCCTAGGTGTCATAAGGTCCCACAGTGTCACAATGGTCCCAAGGATTCCATGAGCCCTTGCAGTGTCACAATGGTCCCAAAGATTCCATGAGCCCTTGCAGTGTCCAATGGCCTTGCCCCAGGCCCCACAATTCCATGAGACTCCTGTGTTCCATTCCATGAGCCTGCAATGTCACAATGGACCTTTGGACCCATGGGGGTTTGCTGTGTCACAATGGTCTCCTCTGGCTCCACAGTGTCACAATGGACCATTGATGACAGGAGGCCACTCTGTGTCACCCTGGATCTTTGGTTCCATGCAGCCCTGCAATGTCACAATGGTCTCCTTTGGTTTTGCAGTGTCACAATGGACCACTGATGTCATGAGGCCCAGTGTGTCACAATGGACCTTTGGTTCCATGCAGCCCTGCAGTGTCACAAAGGCCTCTTGGTTTCACAAGGCCCCACAATGTCACAATGGTCCTCCCAGGGTCACAATGGTCTCACTGGTTCCATGAGGCCTCACAGTGTCACAATGGAATGCTTTGCTTATTCCATGGGGCCTCATAGTGTCACAATGGTCTCCATGTTTCCATGAGTCCCCTGGTGTCACAATGGTCTCTGTGATTCCATGGGGCCCCTCAGTGTCACAATGGCCCCTTGGTTCCATGGGGCCCCAAAGTGTCATAATGGTCTCCATGGTTCCATGAGGCCCCTGGTGTCACAATGGACCCTTGGTTTGATGGGGCCTCTCAGTGTCACAATGATCCCTACATTCCATGGAGCCACACAGTGTCAGTACAGTCCCCATGGTTCCATGAGGCACAGCAATGTCACAGTGGTCTCCATAATTGCATGAGGCCCCAGAGTGTCACAATGGTCCCTTGGTGTCACAGGGCCCCACAGTGTCACAATGGTCCCTTGGTCTCACAGGGCCCCACAGTGTCACAATGGTCCCTTGGTTCCATGGGCCCTGTGCTGCTGCATTCCCCCCTCCCCTTCTCAGGCCGCCCTGCCAGCTGAGAAATGCTCCTTGGGCCTCGGCCTTGGCCAACAGCCCCTGGGCTCAGCTCCTCTGCAGCTCATCACAAACACTGTCTGCTCCAGGCACTGCTGCTGCCCAACCAGCTCCTGGTTCCTTTAGCAGCAGCCCTGGGAACTGTTTTTGTTCCTCAGTGGCACAACATCCCTGTTCTCACCCTGCCAAAGAAAGCTGTTGATGCCAAGTGCAGCCAGGATGAACCATTGCTGGGACTGAAGCCCCTCTCTTGGGGCCCCTGCAAACAAACGCTCCAAAAGGAGCCCTTGGAGCTCTCCTGGGCCAGCGACTCCCTCTGAGTGGGGCCTCTCCCAGCCAGGAACTCTCCCGTTTGCTGCACTCGGGGATCCTGAACAACGACGGAGCCTGGGCCGATCCCCCCACTCCTCCAGGCTCAACCCTTCACCCACTGGGGAGATGCCAAAGGATCCAGAGGGAGCATTTCCTGCCCTCAGGGGAATTGCTCACAGGTGCCTTGCACTGACTCTTGGTGTCTGTGCACCCAGGAGTGCCTGTGCTGGGGAAATGTGGCAGAAATGCTGCTCTCTGAGGGGTTTGAATGCCTTGGATAGCTGAGTCAGTCAGGCCTGGAAGTAAGCTTTAGTCATGAAGTCTCAGCTAAGTTAAATATTTTTAGGGGTTGTTCTTTTGCTAAGTTGTTAAGTTTAATTTAATTTATTAGTTAAATAATGTTAAATGTTATTCCTCTGTTAAATTGCTAAGTCATAGGTTTAAGTTAGGTTAAATACTGTTAAGTGCTGTTCTTTTTGCTAAATTGTGAAGTTGAAGGTATCAGTTAAGGTTAAGGTATAAGTTAAGTCCTGTTAAGTTTGAGCTCTGTTAAGCTTTTAGGCCATATTCCTTTTATCCTTGCCCTCACTGTCCTTGTCACACACACACACACAGGGGACAGTTCTTGGTTCATTTCTGGTTTGATTGCCTGGATTCTGTTTGGTTTTGTTGTTGCTTTGTTTCCTGGTGTGCCTGAAGTGTCCAGTCAGGAGCAGAGTGACTCTTGCCAAGGAACTTTGTGGTGCTGTCCCTTAATATTCAATCTGGTTTTTGCTGATCCCTTGCTGGGGATTTTTCAGCGCTCTCAAGGCCTCGTTGGTACCAGGGTGAAGGAGGCCTGGCCCAGGCTCTGGCCCTGGGGACACAGGGGACGCTGCTGGGGGTCCCTGTCCCCTGTGCCACCCCCAGGGCCCCGCCCCCCCACCCGTGTCAGGCTCTGGGGTCGATCTCGTGGAACATCCTCTGGGAGGCTGCGGGGCCCTGGGGCGGGGGACCCAGGGGGACAGGGGACCCCACTGTGCACGAGCAGGGTTGGACTGCTCTGGGGGAACTGTGAGGGGGCTGGGGCAGAGTGACCTCCCAGTGACCTCACACAGCCCCTGGAATGTCACACAGTCCCTGTGATGTCACACAGCCCCTGTGATGTCACACAGCCACTGTGATGTCACACAGCCCCTGTGATGTCTCACAGCCCCTTGTGATGTCACATAGCACCCATGTGATGTCACAGTTCCACATCCACATGAGTCACTTTGTGATGTCATAAAACTGCTTTGTGATGTCACAGATGACACTGTGATGTCACAAAGTCACCATGTGATCTCACATTCTGTTCTGTGATGTCATGGCCTGCTCTATGATGTTGCACACTAAATGATGTCACAATCCACTTGCTGATGTTACAGAGCCAACCTCTATGATGGCAGTCTTCTCTATGGCCTCACACCTGCCACTCTGTAATGGCACAGCACACACTTTGACATCACAGCCCGCCCTATGATGTCACATAGTCATGCCATGATGTCACAACCTGCTCTGTGATGTCACAGAATTCCCTCTATGATGCTGTAGCTGCTCGATGACCTCACACAACACACTCTGTGCTGGCCTTGGCCTCTTGGGGACCACCTCTCATCTGCCTTCAGAAAAGTGGGGGCCTGTCCTTTTCTTCCCATGGAAAAAAACGTCTTTCAAGTCCAGGTATCCATGGCCAAAATTGAGAATCAGCCTCCAAAATTGCTTATATCCAAGGATAGCTCCCAGACAAAAGCTGCCAGGACTGCCCAGGTTCCTTTGGTTTCCTGAGGGCCAGCTCTTATCTGCCTTTGAAACACTGGGGTTCTGTACTTTCCTTCCTATGGAAAAGAACTGTCCTCCTTGTCCAGATGCCCATAAACAAAAGTGGGGTTTGGCCTCCCAAATTCTGTCTGTCCAAGGATTCTTCCCTGACAACAGGTCTGGCTGGCCTTGACCTCCTTGGGGCCACCTCTAATCAGCCTTTGAAACACTGGCACTCCACCCTTTCCTTCCTATGGAGAACTGTCATTCCAGTCCAAGAACCCATGGCTGAAATGGAATTCCACCCCCAAAACTCCCAAATACCCAAAGGCTGCTTTCAGACAAAAGCTGAGAGGACAGACAGGTCTGGCTTTCCTTGGCCTCTGGTGGCTGCTTCTCATCTGCCTTCAAACCCTGGCGCTCTGTGGTTTTCTTCCTGTAGAAAAGAACTGTCCCTCTTGTCCAGACACACATGAGCACTCTATAGGGACACAGGAGCTCTGTGCTCAGTGGGGTGGAGACTGAGGACAGCAGAGGAGAGCCCTGGAAGGGACTGAAGGGTGGTTTCAGAGATGGTGGATCCTTTTGGCATAGTAGAGAACAGCCTGAAAAAGAAAAAATTAATGCAAAGGGCAGCTGGGGAAGCCCAAAATGGACACCATGAGAAACGATAATCCTCACATCCCATTGCCCCAGGAGGAGCCCTGAGGAATGAGTAAGGGATAGTATCTGCCTGTCACAGTGTGACAGGAACACATGAAACCGCAGGGACAGAGGCTGGCGCTGACAAATGTCCTGGGCCCCCTCCCCGCTCTGTCCATGCCACCAAGGGCACAGAGCAGCCTCCTCGCTGGGCCACTTGCCTGTTTGCAATGCCTTGCACAGGCGCTGGCCCTGCCCCACAAGGCCTGGCCTGAGTCCTGCCCCTGCACGCTCAGCCAGGCTGAGATGGACACTGATGGTTTCTGGGCCAGGCTCTCTGAGCCCAGCCCAGCTCCCTGCAAGCTCTGCCAGCTGCCCTGAGCTCTGGGCAGCACCAAGGGCCTCTCCCCAGCCCAGCCCAGCCGGCTCTGGCCCCACAGCTCTGCTCAGGCCAGGCTGCTCTGGGCACTGGCCCCACGGCCTCAGCCCCCTGGATTTCTTACAGCAGCAGCTGCAGCTGCCACAGGACTCAGCCCCAGCCATGGGGAAGGTGCTGGGCCAAGGCCAAAGGAGGCTCCCTGGCTGCCCTGCTCCCCTCTGCCTGAGGTGCTGAGAGCTCTGCAGCCCCTGCTGCCATCCCATCTGCCCAGGGCAGCACAAGAGCCTGGCCTTGGGGCCCTCAAGAGCTGCTCCTGCTGCAGGCCCAGGGCCCATGCCAAAGCTGGGGCAGCCACAAAGCTGTGCCCATTTCTGTTCATTGCTGCTCTGATGGGGATGGATCCTCAGCCACTTGGAGGGTGATGATGAATTTTTACTCCTCTAGAGGCCTCTTCTTTCTTGAGCCCTTCAGTTAAGGAATTCAATGAAAAAGGCTCATAAACATTTGTTCAAAACACCTGAACAAGAAAAGCTCCTGGGAATAATCGATGTTTTCAATTCTTCTGTGGTTAATTAGACAGATTTCAGAAGTCTATTCAAAGGGAATATACTATATTGAAAACAATCTAGGGAGAATTTTTTTCCTGTTTTCTTTTCCTGTTTATAGATTGGTATCAGAAATATCTAATTGATATTGACCCCCAGCACCTCCTCATGCAGTCCAAACAGATATGAAATCAAGACCCTTCATGGCTGTCAGTCAATCACAATTTGTCCCTATCCCCAGCCCACCATTTCCCTCACCCAGCCCTAGGCACTCAGAGCAGCTGAGGAATGGAGTCACATCCAGGGGTGTCCCTAGGGCTCAGGACTGGGGCCAGGTCAGTTCAATCTCTTTATTGCTGATCTGGATGAGGCCATTGAGGGCACCCTCAGACAGTTCCCAGGTGAGCCCAAGCTGGGTGGGAGTGTGGCTGTGCTGGAGGGCAGGAAGCTCTGCAGAGGAATCTGGACAAGCTGGAGCCATGGGCCCAGGACAATGGGATGAGGTTCACCAAGGCCAAGGGCCGGGTCCTGCCCTGGGCTCATAACCACCCCAAATCCCTGGCTCTGCCCTTCCCCTGATCCCCACAGCCGGTCCTGTTTCCTTCATCCTGCATTGCCAGGGACTTCCTTGGACAAGGGAGCTCTGCTCTGGGGAGGGAGGGACGTGCAAGTGCCACCACTGGAGTGGGAACCACAACTCATCAGGTTTTGTGTCCTTTGGGGGTCAGGAACTGGTGAGACTCAGAGGAACAGAAAGTTTCTCTTCATGGCCAACAGACCATATTTGAACAGGACACTATTTAATAACAGTCACACTCTTCCCATGTGCAATGCCCCAGCAGTGTCTGATGAGTCCACCATCCACAGGTGATTTCCATACTAAAACTAATTTCAGACAAACGTGGTTCTGTGATAGATATAAACACAATTCAGTTCTTGTATCAGGATGCCCCCCCTGGAGTGGGGGCAGAACAGCTCCAACAATTCCTGATTTGCAAATCTGTCAGTGGTGGATGGAGAAGGGAGGTCAGGCTGCTTTTGGTGTTGAGGAAATGCTGAAACCATCCTGACTCATTTCATCTCCTCCTGTCCTGGCTGATCTCCCCTCTTTCCCCTCCCACCCATTGGCTTTTGTCTCCCACCAGGCCCCCCGGTGAAGAGCCTGGCTCTGTGTTCTCCATCCCCTCCTGGCTGGCACTGCCAGGCTGGGATGAGGAGCCCCTCAGCCTTCCCTGCTCCAGGCTGGACAAGCCCAGCTCCCTCAGCCTCTGCTCACAGCCCAAGGGCTCCAGCCCCACCTTGGAGGCCCTTCCCAGACCCTGCTCCAGCTGCCAGACATCTTTCCTGCCCTGGGCAACCCAAACCAGGCCACAGTGACCTGGATAATCCCCGTCCTTGATGTCTTGGTCACACAGCCCTGGCCACTTGTCCCCCATGTCAGTCTCTGGGGTGGATCCTGTGGAACATCCTTTGGTGGAGGCTGTGGCTCCAGGTGGGCCGGGGGGATCCTGGGGGACAGGGACCCTGCTGGGCATGGACAGCATTGGACTTGTTGGGAGAAACTGTGAGGGGGAGCTGGGGCGGAGTGACCAACCCAGTGACCTCACACAGCCCTGCTGGGATGTCACACAGCCCCTCTGGGATGTCACAGCCTGCTCTGTGATGTTACAGTCCATTCTGTAATGTCACAGATCTGGTCTCTGATGTTTTCCACTTGTGATGTCACAGAAACTCTGTGATGTCACAGCAAAAAAATCTGTGATGTCATAGTCTGATCTGTGATATCAGAGGTTTGTCCTGTGATGTCACAGTCTGTCTGTGATGTCACAGCCCATTCTCTATAATGTCACACAGATGGTCTCTGATGTCAAGAGCCTGCTCTGTGATGTCATAGTCTGCTTTGTATCATGCCTGCCTTGTGATGTCACAGCAAACACTATGATGTCACAGAGGCAGTCTGTGATGCTCTAGCTGATCGATGACCTCTGAACCCACCCTGTGATGTCATAGTCTTTGCTCTGTGATGTCTGACTCTGCCCTGTGATGTCACAGCTGATTCTATGATGTCACAGAGGCTGTCTATGATTATAGCTGCTCAATGACCTCACATAACTCACTCTGTGATGTCATAGCCCAGTCTGTGACCTCATGTTACCAGGTGATAAATTGTCTCCCCCAGGTGAGCTGACACCTGGAGCTTGTTCTCCAAAACCCCAGGCCTGTGGAAACCACACAATGCCCATTGTGTGAGAAGGGAACTGGAAGTTCAGCAGCCTCAGTGTCCTGCCAGCTCAGCCAGGCCCACTGGAACATTGGGGTCCACGACCACCAGGGACCACCAGAGAGACCCCCAGGACAGAAGAACACATGGGTAAAGGGGAGGGGAAATGTGTTAATGATTTTGGGGAAATGATTATCATAAGTGTGTTTAGTCCAGGACAATCAATGAATATGTGTGCAAAATACAGAAAATAAACAGAAACTTTCCTGTGCTCAGCCTGCAGGGCTTTGGGAGGAGCTATCCCCGTGCATCCAGCTGAATAAAGAATGCTGCTCCTTAATGCTGCATTGGGGTTAAGGAGTTTTCTGTTTTGTCCAAATTTTTCTGTGAACACTCCCACTGCCAAGGAAAGCTCTGTCTGCTGCTGGTCACAAACAGAGAAGGGCTGGTGGCAGATGTGGGGCTCAGAGGCTGCCTGGGGCACAGTGACCATGAAATAATCAAGTTTTCAGTGTTCTGTGAAAGAAGGAGGGGCAGCAACAAAACTTCTACACTGGAATTAGGAACGGCAGACTTTGGCCTGTTTAGGATGCAGATTTGGGGAGTACCGAATCAGGTCCTGTTTTTTTAAGGGAAACAGCCCTTAAAAACAAAGGGGTCCAGGAAGGACAGACACATTTCAAGAAAGTAATCATAAGGGGGAAGGAGCAGCCTGTCCCAGTGTGGCAAAAGATGAGCTAGTGAGGAAAATGACTGGCCTGGCTGTCCATGGAGCTTTTGTGGGAACTCAGTGGGAAAAAAGGACCAGCAAGGCAGGAAGTGTGTAAGGATGTCATTAGGTTATGCAGAAAGAAAATTAGAGAGGTGAAAGCTCAATTAGAACTTAAGCTGGCAGCTTCTGTTAAAAAAAAAAAAAGTTTTTATAAAAAAAAAATAATAGCAACTGGAGGGAGAAGTAGAACCGTTCCTCTTCATTGGATGCAGTGGAGAATATAGTAACTAAAGATAAGGAAAAGGCTGAGCTTCTTTACATGTTGTTTGTCTCAATTTTCAATATTAGGACAGGCTGTCCTCAGGACAAGTATTCTCCTGAGCTGGTAGATGGGCACAGGGAGAAGAACAGCCCCTGTAAACCAGGAGGAAGCAGTTGGTGACCTGCTGAGCCACTCAGATGCTCACAGGTGTATGAGATCAGATGGGATCCATCCCAGGGGGATGAGGGAGCTGGTGGATGAGCTCCCCAAGCTGCTCTCCATCATTTACCATCAGTCCTGGCTCAGCAGGGAGGTCCCAGAGGACTGGAGGTGCCAGTGTGAGCCCATCCCCAAGAAGGGCTGGAAGGAGGATCTGGGGAACTCCAGGCCTGTCAGCCTGACCTGGGTGCCCGGCAAGGTTATGGAACAGATCACCTTGAGTGCCACCACAGGGCACCCACAGGATGGCCGAGGGATCAGAGCCAGCCAGTGTGGATTCCAGTATCTGCATTGATGGTCTGGATGAGGGGATTGTGTCCAAAATCAGCCAATTTGCAGATGACACCAAGTTGTCTGGGAGTGTTGATCTGCTGGAGGGTAGGAGGGCTCTGCACAGGGCCCTGGACAGGCTGGATCCAGGGCCCAAATCCAAGAAGATGAGGTTTAACCAGTCCAAGTGCCAGGTGCTGCATTTTGGCCACAACAACCCCTGCAGCACTACAGGCTGGGGACAGAGTGGCTGGACAGCAGCCAGGCAGAAAGGGACCTGCAGGGACTGATGGACAACAGGCTGGACATGAGGCAGCAGTGTGCCCAGGTGGGCAAGAAGGCCAATGGCTCCTGGCCTGGATCAGGAATGGTGTGGCCAGCAGGAGCAGGGAATGGATTCTTCCCCTGTGCTGGGCACTGTTTGGGCAGCACCTTGAGTGCTGTGTCCAGTTATGGGCCGCCCAATTTAGGAAGGACATGGAGGGGCTGGAGTGTGTCCAGAGAAAGGCAACATGGTTGGGGAGGGGTCTGGAACGCAAGTCCTGTGAGGAGCAGCTGAGGGAGCTGGGGTTGTTTATCCTGGAGAAGAGGAGGCTCAGGAAACACAAGGCAGTGTCAGGGCACAGGTTGGACTTAATGATCTCCAAAGTCTTTTCCAACCTTGCTGATTCTTGGATTCTCTGAAACCACCCTTGGAGCAGTTGCACGATGAGCCCTGGGCCTCCTCTGCAGAAGCTCCAGCAGCCCAGGTCCCTCAGCTTTTCCTGCCAGCCCCAAAGCCCATCCTGTCAGTCCTGCAGAGCCTCTGCAGCTCCTGCTCATTGCCCAGAACAGGGAGCCCCAGAGCCAGACACAGCAGCCCAGATGTGCATCCCTGGCCTGGGGTGACTATGGCAAGGGAGCAGCACCAGGCACTGCAGGAGCCTGCAGACAATTCCTGCAGCACTTGTAGGATGATCCTGCTTCCCAAGGGACGTTCCCATGGGGCCAAGTCAGGAACTGCAATGGGCCAGAGGATGAAAGGGCAAACAGGGATGGGCTGTTTGCAGGGGAGGGAACAGGGCTGGGCAATCGGAAGAAATTTGTGCAGCTAGGGGGAAAGCAAAGGTGGCAAAAGGAAATGCTGAGGGCAGTTTGGGGTGGCTGCCAGGCAGCCTGGCTCTGAGCAACAGCGTCTGCAGTGGGACAGGAAACTCCCAGATGATGGGAACAAACTTTCTGGCTGAGTGCAGAGACCAGGACAAAGCTGAGTGGTTTCCTGATGTCCCCACCAGCCCTTGCTGGCCCCAGGGGCTGATGGCATTTGTGCCCCTCAGGTTCATGTCCCCACAGCAACAGCAACAGCCTGGGGGCTGCTCCAGTGCTGCCGTGTCTGTGCCTGCAAGGATGGGGCACAGGGGAGCTGGGGAGAGCCAGGGCTGCAGTGTTCTTGCATGAGGATGGGGGACCTGCCCTGGGCTGTGCAGCTGGGGATGGAGGCCCCTGGGCCCCCAGGGGATGCAGAGCCCCAGCCATGCTGTTTGCCCCCAGCCTGCCCACGGCCAGCCTGGGACTGAGGGGTCAGTGCTGAGCATTGGCCTGGCCGTGTTCTTGGAGTGCCCCCATGGCCTGTCCCTGCCCCAGCAGTGCCCATGGCCTGTCCTGATGGACCCCAGGGGGCTGTGCCCGCCCCTTCCCACTCAGGCCTCCCAACACCAGGGCCACCAGGGCAGAGGGCAGGGCCACGGGAGCAGGGGGCCCCAGGCTGCTCCATCACTCACGCTTCAGGAAGAGACAGCAAGAGAAAACCTGATGAGAAAGCTCCTGGGGAGATGGGTTGGGGGTTTGAGTCTCTCAGGAACTGCTCCAGCCCTTTCCAGTCCCCCAGGTGGAGGCACTTGGGGCATGATTCCTACCCAACAGGCATCCCAATGGGGAGAAGACAGGTTCAGCCTCTTGATCCAGCCTGTCCTGATCCCTCTGCAGAGCCTTTCTGCCCTCCAGCAGATCCACACTCCCACACAAGTTGGTGTCCTTTGTGAACTTCTTTTTGACTTCCACTTGATCCCCCATCCAGATCATCAATAAAATGTTGAACAGGACTGGACCCAGCACTGACTCCTGGGGTCACCCACAAGGAATTGGGTGTTATGGATAACATAACACCCAATTAAGAGTGGGAGCTTCAGACAAGCCCTGTCTTAGGCTAAGATTTTTGGGTACAGCTTGAATTAGGTGGCCTGCACCTAAACCACTCTGGCTCGTGAGTTCTAAGAGTGGCAGATCAGGTCTATTATGAAATTAGTTATTTATTGAATAGACAGGAGATAATAGACAAAAGGTCTTGAACAGAGTTACTTAGTACACAGTATAAAACAAAAGAACTACTAGTAGATTACATAAAAGAGTGCACAACATTAAGGTACCTATATCAAAGCTAGGAAAGAAATAATATAGATTAGGAGTCAATGTAACTTACCACCAAACTGGCAAGAGTGTGTACAGAGTCCTTTCACTCAACTCTCAAGAGAGGAACCAAAAAACCAGCATCCCAGCTTTGGGGGAAAAGCCCCACAAATTTCCCCACAAACTTCTACTTTGGGAAAGTTTGGTGTAGCTTTAATAGATTGTGAAGTAAAGTGTCTGTCAGAAATTCCAGCTTATCTTTCCACAATCTTGCTTCCAGAGTGAGATGTTTATTGTCAGCTACAAGTGTCACTTCCATGGCACCCAAATAACCACGAGACAAGTGCTCTTTAGTGATTTATTTCACCAATTAGCAAGCTCTTGTGGCAGGGAACATGTCCTGCTAGACTGGCCCCAGCTGGATTTAGTTCCATTCCCACCACTCTCTGGGCTTGGGCATCAGCCAGTTTCTCCCATGCAGCAAACAGTTGCCCTGTCAATCCGTGAGCAGCCAGCTCCTCCAGTGCCAAAAAGGCTTTACTGCTGTCTGTAAATATCCATCCATGGCCTTTCCTCATCTCCTGAGTGGGTCATTCTGTCAGCGCCTGCAGACCCTTGGCCTGGGCGGGAACAACCTCACGGCACTGGGCAGCCGTGGCATTCAGGGCCTCCGCAGCTGCCAGCTTTCCCTGTCCCTCAGCCGCTGCTGAAGGTGGCGTGGCCGCATTGCAGCGCCGCTGCAGGTGACCCCCTGGGGCGTGCTGGGCTGCTGCCAATGCGCTGCGCTGCCTGAGCCACCCCCTGCGGCGGCTGCCCGTTGCAGCCTGAATGGCTGCTAAGGAAATAGGGGTAAAGCAAAAAGGGCTGTGCATGGTATCACAGATCACTAATTCCCCATGTTAACATGTTTGGGTCACACACACATGGAGGGTCCAAGTTTCTCTCTCCCCATGGAGGTCAGGGTCTCTCGGGGCAGTAATAAGGGCCAATCAGGGAAGAGGGAGGGGAGTGCCTCAGGGACACAGGAACAGACATAGGAATAGGGGTCTGCCATAGGTTGGGTTCTGGATTTTCAGATTTGTTGTGTTGCATGCCCTGCAGTCGTCTGGTGCGAGCCTCAGGGGTCTGGGGCACTGTGGAGGTCTTTGATGGGAGGTTGTGTGCAAACCTGGCCTCAGCACTGAGAGTCTGTGGCTATGACTTCCCCAGCCTGAACGCAGACAGAACTGATTTTCAGGACAGCTGCTGGGTTTAGCTTTGTTGTGGATAGGTTTTCTCTCAGCCTTGTTTACTTCTCCCCAGACCTGAGCTAATGGGACAATAGTGTCACCTTTTGATCTTGTCTCAAGTTCCCTTAGGCAGCTTTTAACTCACAGTGCCCAGTTCCAGTCAGGAGGCATTTGGGGAAGGGTGGGGCTTGGGTGGTCACAACTTTAACTTTCTACAGTTTTTGTCACAATGGGCAGAAAGGTCCTTTATAATGACATTTAAATACTTAGGCAAGCACATTGCAGTCTCAGGGCCCTCAGCTGTGAGGAGCAGCTGCTGAGAGAGCAGGGTGCTTTGAAGCCCAAAGAAGAGGAGGCCCACTCTAGCTATTTTAAGTCATGTTGAAGCTACAGCTTTGTCCTGTTCCAAGTCTTATTAATGTTCAGCTTTTGAGCCCAGGTTTCAGTATGATCCATCTTTGAATTGCACAAGGTAGTCATAGTGAGTTCAAGCAAAGTCCAACTACACGCCTAACTATACTAACTATACTAATTAACTACACCAAACAAGCACTTTAGCTACTTAAATAATAATATAACATTTAGGAGGCTCAGGCTGCACCTCCCCAACTCCACTGGCCCCCCACCAGCTGCCGCTGCTGCTGCCCCCACTTGGCCTGTGGGGAAGGACAGGTTGGGGAGGGAACAGGGAGGGATCAGGGAAGGGGACAGGCGATAAATTGGGGCGGACAGGGGTGGAGAGGGGGAAGAGTTGGGGAGGGTGTGGAACAGGATATGGTGATGAACGAGGGGTGGGGTTTGGGTTTAGCAGCCGGGTTTGGGGTATGGGACAGTACAAAATTTGGGTATGGATGGGACTCAGGTGCAGTAGCATGACCCAGGATGGCAGTGGTGCAGGACAGAATTTTGGGCAGGACTGTCCTAGGGTGAGCTATGATGCTTGTATCCCGGTGGCTCCGTTCTGTTTACACTCTTGGATATTATGTTCTGTGCCTTTCAAGACTGGCTCTGAAGAGCGAAGTTTTGTTTGGTTTTGTTTAATAGACACTTCATGGCTGGCGGACACAGACATGGGGCAGTACA
>JALJVW010000733.1:0-38430 GCA_024865655.1 Emberiza elegans | reverse complement strand
CAGATTGAATATTAGGGAGGAATTGTTCCCTGGCAGGGTGGGCAGGCCCTGGCACAGGGTGCCCAGAGCAGCTGGGGCTGCCCCTGCATCCCTGGCAGTGCCCGAGGCCAGGTTGGATGGGGCTGGGAGCAGCCTGGGACAGTGGGAGGTGTCCCTGCCATGGCAGGGGTGGCACTGCATGGGCTTTAAGGCTCCTTTCCACCCAAGCCATTCTGTGATCTTTTTAAAATTGATTTTAATTTATTTTAGTTGTGGCTAAAAAATCCCAAGAGTGGGATATTTTTAATTGGTAAGGGCTCCAAACCAGTTGTGGGAGTAGGGTTTGCTGCTTCCCCTCCACAGCTGGAACCCTTCTGGCAGGTTTAGGAGGGGATTTCACAGCTATTTCTACTCACTGGGTAGTTGATTTAGAGCTGGGAAATTAACTAGAATGGAAACTCTTCTTTCCCTTTATGAGGAGCAAGGGATGAGGTCTGGCAGCTGTAGGATTTGCAGCTCTCAGGGAAGAGGGACGATTCAGTAACACATCTATGCAGTGCCTACCTGTGGATACACATATTTTATTTGTCTGAGGTGTCAAGGAGAAAAAATGTTACGAAATGGCTTGAATGAAAACGTGGTTTTGTATTTTTTTAGTTGAGTTTCATTTCCCAAATGCAACTTAATGCAAACAATAAGTAAAAAATTAATTTCTCCCGGGAAAAA
Organism: Emberiza elegans; assembly: GCA_024865655.1. NCBI lineage: Eukaryota > Metazoa > Chordata > Aves > Passeriformes > Fringillidae > Emberiza > Emberiza elegans. The sequence continues at coordinate 37,725 of JALJVW010000733.1, read as the reverse complement.
GCTATTAACAGAATGGTTCTGTTTTAGCAGCATGTGAAGCTGTGTAATTGCTTACACATGTATTGCTCCAGTGTGTGCTCCCAGTTGTTGAATAGTGTCAAATTATAGGAATCAAAGAGAATCAACTATTTTTAAGGGAAACGTCTAGAAGCTACATACAGAGACATTATTAAAATTCAGGATTTCCAACTTGCTCGTCTAAATCAGCAATTTTAATCACATTATTCAAAGCCAACCCACCTTTGAACACACTTTTGACTTCAAAATACCCCAAACTAAATAAGACAGAAGACCTTCCTTGAACAGCTGTAACATTTTTTTAAGTGTCAGTGTCAATCTTTTTGTTGAAAACAGAGATGTTTTTCATGGTTTATTTATTAAAGCAGCGCATTTGTCCTGCTGTGCCATGAGCCTGGGCTGCTGTGCTGGGTGGGAGGGAAATCCCTGGAGCACCAAGAGCTGCTTAAACACATCAGGGCTGCGAGTTTTGCTTTGGGGTTCAGGTGCTCCTGGTTAAATCCATTTAGTGTGCAAAGCAGGAGCAGGAAGGGTTTGTGCCTTGGCTGATGCAGCCTCGGGGTTTGGGCTGTGCTGGGGGTGCAGCTCTCGTGAGCACCAGGCCTGGGTTTGGTTTTGTTTCCTGCTTGCTGATGAGACAGGTGAGTAATGCCATGGTTGACTCTCACAATTAAAAGGGAAATGTTAAGAGAAGTTTTATAGTTGTGTTTTACCCCTTGTGTTGTTATCGGGGTGCCCTGGGTTTGGGACATTTGGGAGGGTCGCTCGTTGCTGTGGCAGCACCTGAGCCCCACTCAAGGTGCCAGGAAGGGATCTCCACCCCTGGGCAGGGAAGGAGGAGTCCATGGACAGAACTTTGGGGGGCTAAAGGGTTAAAAGGTGAAACCTCCACTGTGTGGGTGAGCACATGGTGGGGAAATCCTCTGCTCCTGGTGCTGGAATATTTTCTCTATTCAGTCTGCTGTTGTATTTTTGATAAGGTTTTAATAAACCTTTAAATCTTTTGGAAGTGAGCAGCATTTCTCACACTGAGAATAGAAACAGGAGGGCTGAGCCCCCCAGCTCCCCACCCTTCTGGAGCCTGGTCCTGTGCTTTCCCTTTGGATGATTCCCTCAATGGGATTCCATCCACCTCCTTCCTCTCCCCTGGCAGGCTGATGTGGCTGGATGCAGCTGGAGCTGCGCTGTGCTCCCTGTCAGGGGCCATTCCTGCCTGTGTGACAGCCCAGAGCTGCCACGGCCACTGCTGGGGCTGTGACCTGGCCTGCCCAGCGCTGGTGGCACAGCCAGGAGAGCTTTGGGCTCTGGGGAGGCAGCCAGCTGGGCCCTGGCTGTGTCTGCGGAGGGGGGGATCGTCCTCCTGCCTCCCGTTCAGCACACGATGGCATTTCATCCTACAGAGCCTGGCCTGGAAAGGACCTTAAAGCTCACCTTGTTCCACCTCCCTGCCGTGGGCAGGGACAGCTCCCACTAGAGCAGGTTAGCACTGGCTGTGTTTTCCTTGCTGGCAGAGCCCTGTCCTGGTGTCCTTTCTGACCAGCACTCCACCACCAGCGAGGGGCACAGATTGGTGATGGCACCAAATTCCTGCAGAGCCTGACTTCTCAGCGTGGGAGGATGTTCCCATAGATAGACAGAGATTAAAAGTCCTGAGTATCACAAATTTAAGGACCAGGAGGAGGTTGGGATCTGTGCATGGAAAGCATTCCAAGAGTGGAGGAGGCACATGTAGCCTATCCTCCCCTAAATGGGGAAATAATCACACCTGTCCTCTCATCTATCCAACCAATGCATCTTCCAATGGACAGGACTGATGGAGAGAAAGAGAGTCTACCAGAAATGCAAACCTTGTTTTAATAGGAAATCCTCCAAGATGGATTTTCCTGCATTTTCTAAATGCATTTATACCTATTGGATGACTACAGGCTTTGAAATGTTTCTGTCTGAATTGTGACAAGCATCCCAGTCTTACAGAGGAAGCACCAGGTCCTTTGATCAGGGAAGTGTCTCTTTGGTCTTGAACAGGGAGGGATCGATCCAGTTGTTCCCAAGACCAGAGTTTTTATCTGTGAGTACATGTATTTATTCTGCAAAATAATTACCCTTGCCTTCACTTCCCTTGGGTAGGAGATGCTCCCTGTCTCCTGCAAGCTGCTATGCTATCCCAGGTATCTTTTTTAGGTAGAAGGAAGAAAGGAAAGGCTGGATGAGGAATCCTCCTCAGGAGGGGGAGGAGGGTGAGCAGCTTTGGTCTGTCTGTCCATCCGTGAGCAGCTCTGTGGCTGTTCACCTGCAGCCTCACTGTCCTGGGCAAGCAGAATTCCTGCATTAGGAGAAGAAGAAATGCCATCAAGAGGTGGCAACCAAATATTGCCTCCCTTCACCCCAGTGCTGCTTGGCTGGCCATTGAGATGTGTTTGTGGTGAACTGGTGAAAACTACTCTGAATTTCCTATCTTTTCTGCATTTAAAACTGAAGCTTAATGTATTCTGTGTATTTTTGTTGGCAGATAGTGATCATAAATTCCTTTTAATACAGTATTTCCACACCAGCACAGCCTTGATGTGCAGTGTACCTGGCTGTACTCTGCAGGATGCTTTGATTTCCCTTTGGCAGCTGCATTTTATTCTGTCTGCCCCAATCAGCAACAATTCCCCTTTCTCCATGTAGCTTCCAAATCTACTCCTGGTGTGGAGTTTTTTAGTGCTCTGCCAGGACCTGGGCCAGAAGGGAGGAAGGAACCAGTGTCTGCCGGGCTCAGGGATCCACCTCCACTGTCTATCAGAGCCAGCCTGGCAGCAGAGGGACACCTTTGGTAGCTAAGGGTGGCATTTCTGGGAGGAAAAGCAGCACTTTAGAGGTGCTGCTGGATGGGAGGGGTCAGTGGTGGATATCCCACTCCTCACTGTATGGGATGGGGAGGAGCTTCTCCCAAGGAGGAGCATGTATCTCCAGCTCCCAGTTCCTCCCAAAGCTGGAGCAGTGCAGTGCTCTGAAATAATGTGACTTTTGCTTGCAGGTCAGGCTGTTCCTGCAGGGACACACGTGCGGCTGAACCTGCAGACAGGAGAGAGAGAAGCCAAACTCCCAGAGAGAGAAAATGGGAAAAGTGACACGAGAGAAGAGAGAAGAAGGAAAAGGTACAGACACGCAAAGCTTTGGGTTGGGTTGGCTGCGGGATTCATGCCTTTTATTAGAGGCCAGGTTCCCTGGTGCACACAATTCTGCATCTTCCTGAGATTTCATTGCTGGCTGAGGAACTCAGCGGTGCTGAAAGCAGAGGCCTGTCCTTTGTGTTCCCTTTGGGATGGCAGTGGAAGGGTCCTGAGTGCACATTCAGAGGCCCCTTCATGGCATTTCATGCATTGGAGTGTGATAGTTCTCCCTAAGGTTTTTAGGCCGAGATGCTTCCAGGGGGCCGTCTTTTGGACTTTATCTGCTGCAATCTCAAAACCTTTCTCCTGTACCGCAGGGATGACATCTGATACTGCAACGTCCAAAATGATTTGAGCGTCTGCACAAACTAATGTGACCTTAGCTAGGCTGGCATCATGGTGTAGGGATGCCCTAATGGTGCATGCCTCGGCCATTTGTGCAGTGATGGGTTTTGGGGAAAGTGACATGAGGGATGAGAGAATAAGGAAAAAGTAGAGACATGCAAGGCATTGGGTTGGGTGGCCTGTGGGATTCATGCCTTTTATGAGAGGCCAGGTTCGCTGGTGCGCTCAATTCCTGCATCTTCCTGAGACTTCATTGCTGGGTGAGGAGCTCAGCGGTGCTGAAAGCAGAGGCCTGTCCTTTGTGTTCCCTTTGGGATGGCAGTGGATGTGCCCTGAGTGCACATTCAGAGGCCCCTTCATGGCTTCTCACGCCTCGACACCAAAACGAAATGTGCAAGGTGGCTTCTTTGAATGACATTTATTCCTTTGAAATCTCTGCAGCAAGTGGTCTGAAACTGCTTTCTGAGGCAGCTCGTTGGAATCGGCTGTGAGGGGCTGAGGGCTGGCCTGAGCCCGGTGCTGTGTCCCACTGGGAGCAGCCCCACAGCCTCACCTGCAGAGCAGGCACTGCCAGAAGTCCTGGAGATCTCACCTGCCCTGCACCCACCTTTGTAAAGGTGCTGCAAACATCAACTGGTGCTGACTTTCCCCTTGGACCCCTTGGTTTAGTTACTGTATGGAATTTCTTTCCTGAAGCGCGTGGGATTTCCCCCAGCCAGCTGTGATGGGGATGCTCAGGGAGTGTGGGGCTCTGGGGGCAGCTGCCCGGGCAGGGGCTGAGCTCAGGGCCCTGTGGGGCCCATGGCCCCCAGCAGCAGCAGCAGCAGCAGCCTCAGGGCCCAAAGCCCCGTGCCCCCTGCCCAGCACAGGCTGCCCTGTCCCTGCAGCTGTCACCCGAGTGGGGCCCAGGGGCCAGTGGCCGCTGCCAGCAGCAGGAATGCGGGCAGGGTGAGGATGGCCTGGCTTGGCTTTTGTCTCTTGAACAATGCGGGCTCAGGGCAGTGCAGAGCAGGCTGGGAAGCAGAGGCCGGAGCCATTGGAGGCTGCAAGCCTTAAACATCAGCCCCTGCAGCAGCCCAGATCCAGGTGCCCCAGCTGCCAAGGCTGTGGTGGCCTTCAGAGCGTGCAGGTGGATTTTGCATGGCTGTGGCCTGATGCCGGCTCTGGGCCCAGGAGTCCCTGTGGCTCCAGCAGGAAGGGTGGCTGAAGGTTTGCTGCCTGCTTTGGTGGCATGGCTGCAGGGGCCAGTGCTGTGAGAGCGCCCTGTGTGAGAGCTGGTGACAGCTGAGCTCTTGGGGACAGCGCTGTGCCCCAGGCCAGGAAGGGCAGCAGTGCCCAGTGCCAGGAGTGGTGTCAGTGGGAGCCCCTGTGCACAGGGACCCCCAGCCCTGGGATGGCCGTGCCAGCACCCCAGGGACCCCCAGCCCTGGGAACCCAGAACAAGTGGAACCCACAAGTGTGCAAAGGCTGCCTGTGCCCAAAGGAATGGCAAAGGGAAGTCAGGTTTTAAAAAGAAACAGTATTTATTTGCCAAAGATCGGCAAAAGCATGGATTTACAGAAAATGTTTCATTATAACAATCCTTATAACAACAACAAAACAACAATGTACAGAACATATTTACATGGGATCCGATGGACTAACAATCTTCAAAACGTATTTACAGAAAACTTCCTAAACTACTGAACGTATTTACAAAAAACTTCTAAACTTTCAAACATATTTACAAAGGGGTCTGATCTGTGCCATCATCTGGATCAGTCCTGGAAGAAAGGAAGCAGCAGAGCTGCACTCAGCTGGCAGCACTGGGCCCAGCAGGGCTGGGTGCTGGGCCCCAGGGGCTGGGACAGGGCTGGCAGGGCTGGCGTGGCCCCAGGCAAGCGCAGGGCAGGCCGGGGCTGGTGCTTGTGCCACCCCAATCCAGGCCCCCTGCGGGCACCGTGTCCCTGAGCGGGGCCATCCAGCCCAGCCCCAGCCTGGCCTCAGGGGACCCACTGTGTCTGTGGGCAGGGCGTGGGAAGCATCTGCCTGTCTTACTTGTGGGGCTCCACCTTCATCCAAGGACCATGGGCTCCTCCTCATCCTCCTCATCAACCTCCATCTCCTCGATGTCATCCTCCTCATCCACCTCCATCTCCTCGATGTTCTCCTCCTCCTCCACTTCCATGTCCTCAACAGGGGAGGACATGGAAGTAGAGGGGGAGTCCACCTCCATCATCTCTTCCCTCTCCAGCTCCATGTCCACTTCCATGTCCTCCACAGTGTCTCTGGCAGTCTGCAAGGGGCAGCACAATCTCCCAGTGGGCTTCCTGTCCCACACCATCCATTCCCACATGGCTGCAGCCTGCCCAAGCCGGGTGCCCCTGCCTGGAATGGCACTGTACCTCCATTGGCACAGCAGTGCACATCCTGCTGGGATTGGCGCCCAGAGCAGGCGGCAGGAAAAGCCCAGGCAGCAGCAACAGCTCAGCACTGTGGGTCAGAGCACAGAGCGAGCAGCAACTGACCCTTGGCAGCCGGTGAAGTGTCTGCTCTGCTCGTTTCCAGGCCCTGGACGTTCCACCTGGAACCCTCTGGGAGCTGTGATGTCACTGAAATTTCAGGGCCTCTCTGCAGTGGGGGATGGGGATGGCAGAATGATCAAATCCTTGAATGGTTTGGCTTGGAAGGGACCCTAAATATCATCTGGTTCCAAGCTGAGCAACCTCCCAGTACAGCAGGTTGCTGCGGCCTCTGTCCCACCTGGCCTTGGATCTTCGTGGGCATGGGGCATCCACAGCCTCTCTGCACTGGTCCCTGTGTCAGGGACAAACACCCTGATGTAAAGAACTTCTTCCCATCATCAAATCTCTTCCAGCTCTTGCAGTTTGGTCCCATTCCTCTGTGTCCTGTCACTACAGTTCCTGACAAAGTGTCCTCTCCCACTTTCCTGTGGGTCAGGCTGTTCCTGCAGGGTCACACGTGTGGCTGAACCTGCAGACAGGAGAGAGAGAAGCCAAGCTCCCAGTCAGAGACAATGGGGAAAGTGGCATGAGAGATGAGAGAAGAGGGAAAAAGTAGAGACGTGCAAGGCTTCACGTTGTGTGGGCTGCAGGACTCATGCCTTTTATTAGAGGCCGGGTTCCCTGGTGCACTCAGTTCCTGTGTTGCAGCCTGCCCACAGCCAGCCTCTGTGAGCAACCTGCTCTCCCAGAGCTGGGAGCACACTTTCTTAAACTGCTGGTGAACGAGGCAAAAGAGGGATCTTTGTGTGGAACTGCAAACACTGTGGATTGCGCTGAAGAGGGTCCAGGGAGGGAGGCAAAATGGGGCTGGGGACACAGGGTTTTGTATGGGGGGAGAAAGCAGGGGAGCATTGCAGTAATCCAGGGCCAATACCAGGCAAGAGAGGGGAGAACATTCTAGGGGGAGTGCATATAAGGAAAATACAGCAGTTGAACTGGGTGGTACCACCAAAACGTGCTGCATTCACCATGAGCCAGCAAATGCCCATGGGTGACACCCTTGCATTCTGAGGGACGTCTCTCTTTTACCATGGTCACTTTGCCCTGAGGTATTACAGTTCCAGTGGTAGGCCCCTGGGCCCCACATCTCCCCCTTTTTGTTGTCTATAAAGAAGGCTTCTGCCATAGAGTTTTGCAGGCATTTTCCAAAAATGGATAAAATAACCAACACAATGTGTACGATAAAGAAAGTCTACAACACAGCCTTAACTAAAGATGAAAGCCAGCCTTTCATCCCCCCATGTTTGAAAAGTCCAGTGAACCAGTCGTTGTTGCCTTCCATCTGGATCTTGTTTCCTTGATCTTTTAGCAGCTGGATGCTCTGGTATACAGGCTCACTCTGTGACAACAGGTTGAAAAAACACATGCCTTCAAATGCCTGACAGCCATGGCCATGGACAAGAAATTGTGGCTTGGCTGTGGAAGCACCCAGCTGAAGGCATGTGGCTCCGTGAGGAGCATCCAGATTCCTGCTGCAGTGGAAACAAATGGCAGCATCCTCTGACTTTAGCTAATTTAGTATCTGGAGGCTTTGGTGGCCTAAGAGTTAACAGATAAAGAGATTAGAAGGTGAAACTTAACTTCTGGTCCCACTAAACTTTCTGATCTGTACGCCAAGGGTGTGAAAACAGCCTCTTAGAAGAATCAAATATCAATGCTAAAATATAGTTTTTACAAATGTTAAGTCATATATCTTGGTTAGTGGTGTCTGAGCTATCTTGATCTGAATGTGTGTGGTCAGCGCTGCTTAGAAGATCTTCTTCTGTCCTTCTCCTTCTTCTTTTCGTGGCTGCAGCTGTCTCTCTTAGGCTTTCATTTTGTTCTTCCGATGGTGGTTTTGGTGTTTGCCTCACCGTTTCCAGAAACAGTTTTTATGTTTTTTGCTGGGATCCATCTCTGCCCTGCTGCTGTAGAGGCACAAGCATCTTCTCTTCCCCAAGTAATTAATGGCAAAAGGCCCATATTTTGTTTAGATTCAGGGTCTTTGATCAACACAGGTGGCTTTTCTTTTAATTGGGCTGCAGTTGAATTAGTAAAATGCCTGATGACTGGGGGAGTTGGCTCCATAAGTGAGCTGTTCAAAAAGTTGAACACAGAAAGAGCCTTGGCCAGTCTTTCCCAATGGGAGATAATATCTGGACTCACCCTCTCAGCTGATCAAGGATCCTTTTGATGGAACAGTGAGCCCTCTTGGCTCTGAACTGTCCTGTGGCAGAGTCTGGAATGCCTGTGACATGTTTTCTACTCCACTGGACAGAAACTTGTTGGAATCAGTGTGAGGTATAAGCAGGAGCATTATCAGTTTTAATTTCCTGGGGAACTGCTAAGGTGAAAAAACCAAAAAGTAATGTTTTAATGTATCTTTTGTTTTTTCACCAGCAAGAGCAGAGGCCAAAATGGGAGGGTCAAAGCATAGAGCCTGGACAGTTATCTCCTGCAAAGATGTCAAGGCGACTACCTCAGGTGGTATAGTGAGTCTCTCCATCCCTTCCCTGGTGTTGGTTAAAATCAAAATGTCTCTGGGCCGTTCTTCAGGCCCCTATTTTCCTGTTGGAATATGGTGAACATAAATATAGTTGATTGGACTTGAAAAGGCGCTTACCAGCTGCCTTTGGGTTCCAGGGCAGAGCTGTCTTCTGTCGAGTTCTTCTGCAGCTATCGAGCTGTCCCGATGGATCTGAGAGGATCACTGTGCTGGTTCTCCATGGGGTTTGGCAGAGTAGGGTGGAAACAGCCTTGCATTTGGTGTCATCGCGCAGGGGGCCTTTCCGTGTCTGTGTGGGGTTTCCTGCAGGCCACCGGTTTTGCTGGTGTTGGAAACCGTGTGGATGAGGGGGGCAGTGAGGACAGTGCCTGTGACACCAAGATGGTCCCTGGTAATAGCCTTAATTTTTACAATTCTGTTGAAAATGGCCCATCTCTCCACATTTCATGCAAGGTCCTTTTTCATGTGTATGTCAGGGAATAACTTGGGAGGCTACTAGCACCTCTACTACACCCTGACTGATAGCCTTAGCTAGGCTGGCATCATGGTGTAAGGATGCCCTAAGGGTGCATGTCTCTCGACCATTTGTGAAATGGTAGGTTTTGGGATGAGAGGTAGAGAGGGTAAAATGTCTTTACAGTGTTGTTGCTAGCATTTGTTTTAACAAGTTTAGGAAGCAGTACCTGCCTGACTTTTGGATGATGTTCAACGTGCTTCTCTATTTCTTGTGTAAGGTGGTCAATAAATTTTATAAAGGATTCCCCATGTCTCTGCAGAAGGTCTGTGAAATCTAGAGTAGGTGTTATTCCACTGGATTGTCACTGCATGAGAGCTGTCTTTGCAGCACCTTTTATCTCTTCTAACACAGATTGGGGAAGGTGTCTTGCTTGATTCTCAGCTTTAGTGAAATCTTCCTCCCTGGCTAGATGGTCTAGTGTTAGGTGTGCCCGCCTGTCTTCTCTAGCATAGTCTTTTAATAGTTGTTGTATTAATTTTTTCCCCATTCCTTCCCACAGAATAAATTCAGTAGGAGAAAGTAGGATGTGCATAAAATGGTGCAGATCGTGAGGCACCATAACATGTGCAGTGAAGATGGCATTTAACAAATTATTAAAAATGGCAAGCCCTCCCATGGTCTTTCGCTGCTTTACAAAGGTCTTTCATTGCCCCGCATGCGTGACAGTTTCCCATCGGGGCTTGGCCCCCCTCTGGTACTGCACCGGTGCTGCTTGTATTTTAGCTACCAATTCCCAGTCCCCTCCTCAGCTGCCAGCTTCCGCATGCTCTGCCAAGAATCCTCAGGCTCATCCTCAAGGTAGGATGAACCTTCCCTCTCCTCTCCAGAAGAGGGAACTTGGTCTTTGCAGAGGAGCGGGCCTTTGGGTGACTGGCAAGGCCCGGCGCTGTGGGCCTTTGGTAGCCAAGATGGCTGCCTTGCGGTTACCGCCCCTCACACTTCCGGCTCTGACAGTGTGGGATCCGCAAGGGGCTGAATTGGAGGGGGTAGGGCCAGCGGGAGCAGGTAAGGAAGCGCTGGATCCTGACGCAGGGGTGGTACCTGACACAGAGGCGTGACCCAACACATGGGGAAGACCCAATGAGAGAGCCAGGGGTGGGAGGGAGCTTGACATTGACGTCCCCTCCCCAGAAGATGGACTCCATTTTGTGAGCTCTCAGAGGGGGATACTGGGAGGAGAGGTCCTGGAGAATGGGTTAGGGTAGAATCCAGGCCTGTGTGATCAGTACAGATGTGGGCAGGGGGTAGAGAAGGAGGGGAGATGGCAGACAGCAGGTGGCTCGTCTGTGCTTTACAGCAGTTTCTGTCTCTCATCCTAATCTTGGCGTCAGTGGGTTCAGGAATGTGGAAAGCAGAGCACAGAAACTGGGGTTGAATATTAGAACTTTGAACCCTAGAGAAAACTCCATAAATCATATGAAAAATTGGGTAAAATTTTGTGACTCTCATCACTCCCTGAGTTTGCAAAAGATAGTCCCTTCCCTAACTGAGTCCCAGAATGCTACATGATGAACTGAATCAACAGAAATGTCTGGGAACTCCTTAAACAGCCAATGAACAAAAGGCTTCCAACTTCCCTTAGTAAAAGTCTTCCCCTCTGAAAGGAGAACCTCCCTAACTCGAACATATATGTCCCTCTCAGCTGTGGGTCATTTGTTACCCATGGCTGCCCCTGATGTAAAGGCTCACTCACCCACAGGACTAAGAAATCACCCAAGGATCCTGCACTCCAGGCAGCTGTCCCCAAAACTCACTGCTCTGGCAGCTCTGGATGCAGGTGTTTCAAAATGTCCCGTGGGCTTCACCAGCTGAGCCGGCCCTCTTGCTGCTGGAGGCGGCCGACGCTCCCTTCAGCAAGCCCTGATAAAACTCTGGTCCCACTCCAGGGCGGTGGCTGACCCGAGGCGTCTGCTGTCCGGTGACGGTGGAACAGCCGGATGGTCACTGGAGTCGCTCTCAGGGAATTCTCAAAGAAGGTCCCTGTTTGGGCACCCCTTGTTGTGGCGTGTCCACAGCCAGATTCTGTGAGAGACCTGCACTCCCAGAGCTGGGAGCAGGCTTCCTTGAATGGCTGATGGATGAGGGAAGAGAGGGGTCTTTGTGTGGAACTCCAAACACTGTAGATTGGGCTGAAGAGGGTCCTGGGACAGAGACAAAATGGGGCTGGAGACAGAGAGTTTTATGTGGAAAAGAAAGGGTCTTATATGCAGTAACCCAGGACCCATAGGGGACAAAAGAGGGGAGAACCACCAGGGGGATATAAGGAAAAAAATAATTTCATGATACCAAGCAACACTTTTGAATCCCCATGAGCCCGCAAATGCCCATGGGCAAGATCATTGCATTTAGAGGGCTGTCACACTTTAATTCATCATCTTTGTCATGAGGTATGACAGTTCCAGAGGTACGGCCCCTGGGTCTCCTAAAGACTGTGTCTTCCTCATCTTCATTGCTGGGTGAGGAGCTCAGCAGTGCTGAAAGCAGAGGCCTGTCCTTTGTGTTCCCTTTGGGATGGCAGTGGAAGTGCTCTGAGTGCACATTCAGAGGCACCTTCATGGCTCATCACGCAACAACACCAAAATGAAATGTGCAAGGTGGCTTCTTTGAATAACATTTATTCCTTTGAAATATCTGCAGCAAGTGGTCTGAAACTGCTTTCTGAGCCTGCTCCTTGGGATCGGCTGTGAGGGGCTGAGGGCTGGCCTGAGCCTGGTGCTGTGTCCCACTGTGAGCAGCCCCACAGCCTCACCTGCAGAGCAGGCACTGCCAGAGGCCCTGGAGATCTCACCTGCCCTGCAGCCACCTTTGTAAAGGTGCTGTAAACATCAGCTGGTGCTGACTTTCCCCTTGGACCCCTTGGTTTAGTTACTGTGGGGAATTTCTTTCCTGAAGCCCGTGGGATTTCCCCCAGCCAGCTGTGATGGGGATGCTCGGGGAGTGTGGGGCTCTGGGGGCAGCTGCCCGGGCAGGGGCTGAGCTCAGGGCCCTGTGGGGCCCATGGCCCCCAGCAGCAGCAGCAGCAGCAGCAGCAGCAGCAGCAGCAGCAGCAGGGCCCAAAGCCCCGTGCCCCCTGCCCAGCACAGGCTGCCCTGTCCCTGCAGCTGTCACCCGAGTGGGGCCCAGGGGCCAGTGGCCGCTGCCAGCAGCAGGAATGCGGGCAGGGTGAGGATGGCCTGGCTTGGCTTTTGTCTCTTGAACAATCTGGGCTCAGGGCAGTGCAGAGCAGGCTGGGAAGCAGAGGCCGGAGCCATTGGAGGCTGCAAGCCTTAAACATCAGCCCCTGCAGCAGCCCAGATCCAGGTGCCCCAGCTGCCAAGGCTGTGGTGGCCTTCAGAGCGTGCAGGTGGATTTTGCATGGCTGTGGCCTGATGCTGGCTCTGGGCCCAGGAGTCCCTGTGGCTCCAGCAGGAAGGGTGGCTGAAGGTTTGCTGCCTGCTTTGGTGGCATGGCTGCAGGGGCCAGTGCTGTGAGAGCACCCTGTGTGAGAGCTGGTGACAGCTGAGCTCCTGGGGACAGCGCTGTGCCCCAGGCCAGGAAGGGCAGCAGTGCCCAGTGCCAGGAGTGGTGTCAGTGGGAGCCCCTGTGCACAGGGACCCCCAGCCCTGGTGTGGCTGTGCCAGCACCCCCCCCAGGACCCCCAGCCCTGGGAACCCGGAACAAGTGGAACCCAGGTGTGTGCAAAGGCTGCCTGTGCCCAAAGGAATGGCAAGGGAAGTCAGGTTTTAAAAAGAAACAGTATTTATTTGCCAAAGATCGGCAAAAGCACGGATTTACAGAACATGTTTAATTATGACAATCCTTATAAAACAACAACAACAACAACAATGTACAGAACACATTTACATGGGATCCGATGGACTAACAATCTTCAAAACATATTTACAGAAAACTTCAAACCTAATGAACATATTTACAAGAAACTTCTAAACTTTCAAACGTATTTACAAAGGGCTCGGATCTGTGCCATCATCTGCATCAGTCCTGGAAGAAAGGAAGAAGCAGAGCTGCACTCAGCTGGCAGCACTGGGCCCAGCAGGGCTGGGAGCTGGGCCCCAGGGGCTGGGACAGGGCTGGCAGGGCTGGCGTGGCCCCAGGCAAGCGCAGGGCAGGCCGGGGCTGGTGCTTGTGCCACCACCCCAATCCAGGCCCCCCCAGGGGCACCGTGTCCCTGAGCGGGGCCATCCAGCCCAGCCCCAGCCTGGCCTCAGGGGACCCACTGTGTCTGTGGGCAGGGCGTGGGAAGCATCTGCCTGTCTTACTTGTGGGGCTCCATCTTCATCCAAGGACCATGGGCTCCTCCTCATCCTCCTCATCAACCTCCATCTCCTCGATGTCATCCTCCTCATCCACCTCCATCTCCTCGATGTTCTCCTCCTCCTCCACTTCCATGTCCTCAACAGGGGAGGACATGGAAGTAGAGGGGGAGTCCACCTCCATCATCTCTTCCCTCTCCAGCTCCATGTCCACTTCCATGTCCTCCACAGTGTCTCTGACAGTCTGCAAGGGGCAGCACAACCTCCCAGTGGCTTCCTGTCCCACACCATCCATTCCCACATGGCTGCAGCCTGCCCAAGCCGGGTGCCCCCTGCCTGGAATGGCACTGTACCTCCACTGGCACAGCAGTGCACATCCTGCTGGGATTGGCGCTCCAGAGCAGGCGGCAGGAAAAGCCCAGGCAGCAGCAACAGCTCAGCACTGAGGGTCAGAGCGCAGAGCGAGCAGCAACTGACCCTTGGCAGCCGGTGAAGTGTCTGCTCTGCTCGTTTTTCAGGCCCTGGACGTTCCACCTGGAACCCTCTGGGAGCTGTGATGTCACTGAAATTTCAGGGCCTCTCTGCAGTGGGGATGGGGATGGCAGAATGATCAAATCCTTGAATGGTTTGGCTTGGAAGGGACCCTAAATATCATCTGGTTCCAAGCTGAGCAACCTCCCAGCACAGCAGGTTGCTGCGGCCTCTGTCCCACCTGGCCTTGGATGTTCGTGGGCATGGGGCATCCACAGCCTCTCTGCACTGGTCCCTGTGTCAGGGACAAACACCCTGACAGTAAAGAACTTCTTCCCATCATCAAATCTCTTCCAGCTCTTGCAGTTTGATCCCATTCCTCTGTGTCCTGTCACTACAGTTCCTGACAAAGTGTCCTCTCCCACTTTCCTGTGGGTCAGGCTGTTCCTGCAGGGTCACACGTGTGGCTGAACCTGCAGACAGGAGAGAGAGAAGCCAAGCTCCCCCAGTCAGAGACAATGGGGAAAGTGGCATGAGAGATGAGAGAAGAGGGAAAAAGTAGAGACATGCAAGGCTTTGGGTTGTGTGGGCTGCAGGACTCATGCCTTTTTATTAGAGGCCAGGTTCCCTGGTGCACTCAGTTCCTGTGTTGCAGCCTGCCCACAGCCAGCCTCTGTGAGCAACCTGCTCTCCCAGAGCTGGGAGCACACTTTCTTAAACTGCTGGTGAACGAGGCAAAAGAGGGATCTTTGTGTGGAACTCCAAACACTGTGGATTGCGCTGAAGAGGGTCCAGGGAGGGAGGCAAAATGGGGCTGGGGACACAGGGTTTTGTATGGGGGGAGAAAGCAGGGGAGCATTGCAGTAATCCAGGACCAATAGCAGACAAGAGAGGGGAGAACATTCTAGGGGGAGTGCATATAAGGAAAATACAGCAGTTGAACTGGGTGGTACCACCAAAACGTGCTGCATTCACCATGAGCCAGCAAATGCCCATGGGTGACACCCTTGCATTCTGAGGGGTGTCTCTCTTTTACCATGGTCACTTTGCCCTGAGGTATTACAGTTCCAATGGTAGGCCCCTGGGCCCCACATCTCCCCCTTTTTGTTGTCTATAAAGAAGGCTTCTGCCATAGAGTTTTGCAGGCATTTTCCAAAAATGGATAAAATAACCAACACAATGTGTACGATAAAGAAAGTCTACAACACAGTCTTAACTAAAGATGAAAGCCAGCCTTTCATCCCCCCATGTTTGAAAAGTCCAGTGAACCAGTCGTTGTTGCCTTCCATCTGGATCTTGTTTCCTCGATCTTTTAGCAGCTGGATGCTCTGGTATACAGACTCACTCTGTGACAACAGGTTGAAAAAACACATGCCTTCAAATGCCTGACAGCCATGGCCATGGACAAGAAATTTGGCTTGGCTGTGGAAGCACCCAGCTGAAGGCATGTGGCTCCGTGAGGAGCATCCAGATTCCTGCTGCAGTGGCAACAAATCCTCTGGCAGCATCCTCTGACTTTAGCTAATTTAGTATCTGGAGGCTTTGGTGGCCTAAGAGTTAACAGATAAAGAGATTAGAAGGTGAAACTTAACTTCTGGTCCCACTAAACTTTCTGATCTGTACGCCAAGGGTGTGAAAACAGCCTCTTAGAAGAATCAAATATCAATGCTAAAATATAGTTTTTACAAATGTTAAGTCATATATCTTGGTTAGTGGTGTCTGAGCTATCTTGATCTGAATGTGTGTGGTCAGCGCTGCTTAGAAGATCTTCTTCTGTCCTTCTCCTTCTTCTTTTTTCTGGCTGCAGCTGTCTCTCTTAGGCTTTCATTTTGTTCTTCCGATGGTGGCTCTGGTGTTTGCCTCACCGTTTCCAGAAACAGTTTTTATGTTTTTTGCTGGGATCCATCTCTGGCCTGCTGCTGTAGAGGCACAAGCATCTTCTCTTCCCCAAGTAATTAATGGGAAAGGGCCCATATTTTGTTTAGATTCAGGGTCTTTGATCAACACAGGTGGCTTTTCTTTTAATTGGGCTGCAGTTGAATTAGTAAAACTGCCTGATGACTGGGGGAGTTGGCTCCATAAATGAGTTGTTCAAAAAGTTGAACACAGAAAGGGCCTTGGCCAGTCTTTCCCAATGGGAGATAATATCTGGACTCCCCCTCTCAGCTGATCAAGGATCCTTTTGATGGAACAGTGAGCCCTTTTGGCTATGAACTGTCCTGTGGAAGAGTGTGGTGTGCCTGTGACAAGTTTTATACCCCACTGGACAGAAACTTGTTGGAATCAGTGTCAGGTATAAGCAGGAGCATTATCAGTTTTAATTTCCTGTGGAACTGCTAAGGTGGAAAAAACTAAAAAGTAATGTTTTATAGCATCTTTTGATTTTTCACCAACATGGGCAGTGGCGAAAACCGCACTGGAAAAGGCGTCAGTTGAGACGTGGATGTATTTTAGTCTGCCAAAAGGGGCTTAGTGAGTGATGTCTGACTGCCAGATGTGGAGACTCTCGAGTCCTCTTGGATTGACTCCAGCCACAGTGAAGCCTGATTGATTCATTAACTTCAGGAGGAGATGTGCCTGTGTTTTATCATCAGCAGTTCAAAGCAGTCACCTGTTCATTCCAGCAGATACTGATCAGCTCTGAAAAAATGAGGCCCAGTGCAAGGAGAAATAACCTCATCACCTTGCAGCCTTTGTGGCCAGAGCAGGAGCAGCAGGAGGACTGCCAAGACATGGCTGTGTCTGGAAACTGACAGAGGCAATTGGCCAACAAAAACCTCATGGCATCCTCATGGTACAGTGCTCCTACGAACCTTCTGCAGTTATTCCCTGTTCCAGCTCCCAGGAGGACATTCAGTGATGTCAAAGATCAACAGTTCCAGCTCATCGACTTTCTCATCCTTCTCAACTCATTGGAAACAATGGTCATTTCTTTCCATTTCCCTAAGAGACATTGGACATTATTCTTTTGTTTTCTCATGATGCAAAACCCCGTGTCAATGACATGATAGAATTTGGTAAGTTTTGTTGATTGTAATTGGTCTTTTATCTATCTTATCCCATATCTAACAGATAACCAGTGATAACCTTGATGAGATAATACCCTCCCAAGAGTGAGCTGTTTCAACATCAGAACATAGGAGCCTTTTTTAAATTAACAAAAAAAGGGAGATGTCATAGATAGGTAGAAAATTGATAAAAGAAAGGCCTTTTGAAATCAGACCTTCTTCTGCCATATTAATAGTTGGCCTGTCATCTCTTCTGAGTGCAGCTAAGCAGTTACAAGTTCCCGTGTGAAGCTATTGTGAGAATGAGACTTTGTGACCAATCTATTCTGAGGGTGAAACACAAATGCACCTGCAACAACAAGGGATTTGTCCCATGAGAATCAGTGAAGAGGTAAACAATACAAGAGAGAGATTTGATGCACAAGTAAAATCTATTTTATTAACCAAAAATAGAATAACTGATAAGAAATCTATGAAGTAACTAAAGTTGCACACAAGTTCTTTCAAACTGTGTAAAATGAGTTGTATGAATAAAAATAAAGAGTTCTTCTCCAGCTCAGCTGGGTCCTCTGGGATTTCAGTTCCCCCCCTTCTTTGGGCTTTGGGTTCCCCCCTTCTTTTGGGCTTTGGGCTTTGGGTTCCCCTTCTTTGGGGCTTTTCCTTCTTCTTCCTTCCTTCTCTGGGGATTTTGGTTTCCTTCCTCTCTCTGGGGCTTTTGGTTTCCTTCCTTTCTGATGCTTTGGTTTTTTCTTTTCTGTTTTGCTTTTGTTTCCTTCTTCTCTGGGGCCTTGGTTTCTTTTCTTCTCTGGATTTTGGTTTCCTTCTTCTCTGGGATTTTGGTTTTCTTCTCTCTTTTTGGTTTCTTCTTCTCTGAGATTTTAGATTCCTTCCTCTCTGTTGCTTTTGGTTTTCCTCTCTGGGGATTTGGTTTCCTTCTCTCTCTTTTTCTTTTTGTTTTCTTCTTCTCTGGGAGTTTGGTTTCCTTCCTCTCTGATCCTTTGGTGTCCTTCTTCTCTGGGGACTTGGTTTCTTTCTTCTCTGGGATTTTGGTTTCTTTCTTCTCTGGGATTTTGGTTTCCTTCCTCTCTTGGGATTTGGTTTCCTTTTTGGGGATTTTGGTTTCCTTATTCTCTGGGGTCTTGGTTTTCCCCTTCTCTGGTTTTGGAGGTTGCTTCCCAACAGAGACACCCTTCTTTTCCTTCTTCTGCCTCTCTTCCTCCTTCCCCCTCTCTTCCTCCTCTAAGGCTTTTGCCTCCTCCTCAAGCTTTTGGGCCAGCTGCTTCAGCTGCCTTCTGCAGACAAAATGGAAAACATGGCTGAGAGTCCCACCAGAAACTTGGGCTCCCTAGTCCTGGCTGGCCCTGCACTTCATTCCTTGACCCTGAGGCCATTTCTGTGAATTCTCCTCAACCCACAGAGGTTGGGAACATCCCAAGTGAGGGCATTGGTGGAAGGGGACCTCCAGGACCAGCCAAACCTAAGCTTTGCCATCAGAAGCTCTTGACTGTGCAAGCTCCCTCTTAAGGCACAGCCAGACCCCTCCAGCCCAGTGCCAAAGGCTGATCCAGCAGCTCTCTGTGCTGGTGCCTGAAAACGCCCTTTGTCTCTTGGCTTCCCAGTTTAAAGCAGAGCACAGATTGCTGACATCTGCTTATCTCTCCTACAATTCTTACTCAGCTCATTCAGCCCCCTTCTCCCTGGGCATAGCTGAAGCATGATTTTAAAGAGTTCAGATTTCAGCTGAGGGTTAGAAGCAATTCCCATTGATCAGGATGGAAGTTAGATAGGCAGACCATAGGTTAATGATGATGAGATGCTTAAGCTGGAGCTGATTGTTCTATTGTTTACCATGAGGAGCTTCTTTCTAGAAGGAAGTGGAGGAAGTGAACTGTTATAAGAACATCTTGAAACCAGTAGGACAATGGTTGGCACCTGGGCTTGATGTCAATCAATCACTAAGCAGGGGACCTTGGATGGTGCCAGAGGGTCACAGAGACCTGATGAAGACATTCCTGACTTCATCCCTTAAGACCACTGACCCAATTCGAGACCACCAACCTAATTCAAGGGAAGAATTGCACAGGTGTGAAGGACCAATGACCCCATTTGAATACAGAGCAGGGATGGGAGGTGCTGGGGTTGTGCAGATGTATTATATGTAAGATCTTGGGCAATAAAGAGAGGGAAAAGAACATTGGACAGCACGGTCATGCCTTTTAGGGACGGCTCTGGTGCCGCCCGCCGGTGTTAATAAACGTACCACTGTCTAACTTTAATTAGTTAGAGAGTCCCTGCCCGTGGTATTTGGTTTTAACAACCCATAGCCTGCTCCTTAATGAGAACAATGATATCAGACAGAAAGCAAAGGCTGCAGGAACTCCTCTCCTGCAAGACAGGCTCTTGTCAGGCAGATTTCCTGCTGGAGCCCAGCTGGGACCAAGCAAAGCAGTGCTGGCTGCCGTGGAAACCATTGGAAGCAGCCTCGTCCCTCTCCTCCCCATGAAACCAACTTCAGCCTGGCCTGAAGAAGTCCTGATGCACAGGCTTGCTTTATGCAGCCTCCACTCCCAGCTCCACACTTGGCCTGTGTGTCCTGAGCTGGGCTGCCTTGCTGGAGCTGAGCTTCTCCTGTGCTTGCCTCCTGCTGCAGCTGCAGGGGAGCCTAAAGGACATGAGCTTTTCTGGCTGCTGTCCCACCATAAGGAGAAGCCTGGCAGATCAGCAGTGCAAGGACTTCACCTGTGGCAGGAGCAGGAGCCAAAGCAAGGTTTGCTCTGTGCCCCACACCTGCCCATACCACAATCCCACTGTTTTGGTGAAGAAGGGAGATGATGGAGAAGATGCCACTCAACACCATGGACTTCAAGACACCTCTAGAGGCAGTGCCAAGGCAAGCCCAGAGCCCAGCTCCCTGCAGGCAGCAGCTAAGCCAGGAGGGCTCAGCACTCAACTAGAGAAGAAGAGGTTCTGTCTCAGCAGAAGAAGGTCCTTCCTCTCTTGGCAGCCAGGGAGCTCAGAGTGGCCATCCCTGTGCTGCTGCTGGCCTGTGCTATGCAGCACCTCTGAGCTCAGAGCCTTGGAGCAGGGAAGCCCTGCAGGGACAATAACCCATGGCAGAGCAGGAACCCATGGAAGGCTGACTCACCTGTCCCTGAGAGGGGCCTGAGAGCCACAGTTGATCTCCCGGGGGCTCAGGGAGGAGCTGACACATGAGACCTCCTGCGGCACCAGCCCCTCATAGCTGGGGCCTCCCTCCACCTGGCACAGCTCTGGGGCATTGCAGGTGGTGTTGAGGTGGCCAGAGAAGGTGGAGGAGACCTGCTGGCTCTCTCCTGGCTGCAGCACACCTGGCAGTGGCAGGATACTGAAAGCCTGGATGGGAGACAGGAGAGATTGAGGTGCTGAGCATGGAAATGGATGCAGAAGAGCATCTTGGAGCAAAGTGCAGCTGTAGCCAGAGGGGCCTATTCCCCAAACACTGCCAGAATCACCCTCACCTCATCCTGCATCCATGCCACTGACCAGTGCAGGGACCATGGGGAAAATTCTCCCCATCCTCACGGGTCAATGCATTAGTTAGTACATGACATGAAAGGGAACTGGGATGTCTCCTGGCAGTAGAAATTCTCTCTGATGCACAACTTGCCTTTAAAAAGTTTCAAAACTTCCTGCTTTTAGAAAAGGAGGAGACTCAGAGGGAGAGCTCTTGGAGCTGAGGGAAGGAGTCCAGCCCAGCTCATCTGACTCCTGAGGCTCTTCCCCTCTCTCTCTGATTTAAATGCTGCTTTCTAAAGGTGCTACAGCAAAAAAGCTCCTGCAAAAATTTCCTGTGGAGCACCTGAGGAGTTCCAGGGGGAGCAGTGCCCTCCACAGGTGCTGCACAGCGTCCTTGGGCAGCCCTACAGCGTGTCCTGCATGGCCTCTCCAACAAGCAGCTGCTCCAGCAGCACTTTGTGATGGGCCTGCAGGGATGGGAGGCCCCTCTGTGGCCAATGCTGAGGGCCCCCAGTGGCACTGGCAGCTCCAGCCCTGCTGGCCACACTGACAATGGGCAATGAGACAGATTCCCTCTTGCCTTCTCTGCTCCCAGGGGTGTGCGCCCACGTCCAGGGAGCACCTGAATCCCTCCAAGCCTCGTGGCAGGTGAGGGTTTGCAGCAGTTGGTGCTGGCACCCGAAAAACAAGCCATTTTCTGTGCTGGGAGGAAGAGACAGCCACTTTGCAAAGTCTCCCTTTGTCAGACAGCTCCAGGGCCAGCAGTGCAACAGCAGCTCTGGGTGAAAGCAGAGCCCTGCAAACAGGGAGTCTGGCTGCCTTGGGAAGAGGCTCCATGGAGATCAGGACTCATCCCAGCTTGCTCTGGGAAGGAAGCTGGAGGTGTTACCAGGATGATGCAGAGAAAAGCCTCATCTTACATTGGGAAGGAAACAAGGCAAAAAATCCCACACTCAGCACAGGCCTGCAGGATCTGAGTCAGCTTCTCCAAGGAAAACTCTCCTGTTTCTCCCTCCCCTCACCCCATGTCCAGCCACTGGCCCTGCTGCCCAGCCCACTGTCAGGGCACAGCACAGCAGGGCAGCAAAAAGGGAGCTCAGCATGAGCAGGACTTGGTGCTGGCAGGCTGGGGAGGCAACACAAGCACTGGATGTACAAGAAAATCTACCTCTGCTCCTGAAGAGTGGGCAAGATCCTGCGATTCTTTCAGGGCTCTGACTGGCTCCTCCACATTTCTGATCTTGAAGTGCCTCCATCGAGTTGCCAGGGAATCCAAACTGGTTTTCTTTTCCTTTGGTGGCTGGGGTTTGAATTTAGGTGGGTAGAGCTCATCTCTGGAAAATAAATAACCATGAGCAGGGACCTGCAGTGGGAGGGAGGGACACCTGCACGAGCAGCTCCTGGCCAGGATGCAGCCCCTGGGCGGTGCTGGCACATTGAACTGAGAAATGGTTTGATCCAGCCCTTCCCAATCCAGGCTGGGGCAGGTCTGTTCTAAAGGCAGCCCAGGGATGACACTGAGGTGCTGCAGCAGCTGCAACTGCTTGCATTGAGCAACTACAGAGGACAGGCATTAACACCTGGTGGGGATGCAAAAAGCACAGGGGGAGAGGAAAAGACAGAGAAGGCAGCAAAAGGTGAGATTTGAGGCACCGAGGGGCAGACCCAGCCAGTGCTGAGCCAGCACAGCCCCCCAGTGCCCAAGGCCAGAATCTCTGCAGCTCCACCAGGGATTTATCAGGAATGTTCCCCTGACACTGCTGGGGGTTGGTTGACATTTTCCAACCCTCCCAGGCGACTCAAGTCACATTCCCCATCCATCCATCCATCCATCCATCCATCATACACAGGCTGTGGTGCTGGGATCCTGCCAAGCTCTGCCAGCCTTGGGCTTGGGGAGGTTTCTGCCAGCCGTCCTGAGCTCCGTAATTGTGCTCTCTGTGCCAGGAAGCAAGCAGGAAAGATTTAAAAAACCCAAAACAAACCACAACAGGGAAACCTAAAAACCTTCAATAGCTCAACCCTGCTCAAGTTATTTTTTAGGGACAGCTACCACTCTCCAGCTGAAATGCTGGGCTTTTTGGGGAAAAAAGGAAATTACATGTTCACCTCCAAATTGAAAAGGATTAAGGTAAGAGAACCTTTCAAACTTTTATTGGCCCAAAGCTTTTACCTTTGCAAGAAATCTCTAGTTAAGGCCAGCCTGACAGTTAAACAACTGGTTCTTGTGGTGGGGAGAAACCCTCCTCTTTAAGGGAAGCAGCCTGATAGTTGAAAGCAACTGTTTTGTCAAACTTCAGGCTCCCCTGGCACAGCCTGCATTGCCTGTCCTTCCTGGTCACTGATTTACAGGCAATGCCACAATGGCCTGGGTTCAGATGTTTGGTGCCATCCAGGGAATTTGGCATTGCCATTTTCCATATGTTTTAATCAAAGTTTCAATCCTTGCAACCAGTCTTCAAATGCCAGCTTTCCTTTCTTTTACAGAAAGCTCAAGGTTCCCAGAAGTCTTCTGACATCCTCTTTTGTGCTCAGAGAGATGACATTTTCAAACAGATGTTGCCAAAGGTAACAGCATTTGAAAGAACAATGAACTCAAATGCCCCTGGATTCCAGCTCAGCCCAGCTCCATTCTGTGTCAGACACTGAGATTGCCACCTCTAAGGCAGGAGCTGTTTGTGCCACCCATCCCTCCTGCCCTTCTCCCCCCAGCAGCCTGTGCCTGCTTTCCCCGGCAGAATCCCTGTCCCTGTGCACCCTACAGGAGCAGCTGCCCACAGGCTCACATCTCCCTTGCCCTCACCAGGGGTTTCTCTCATCCCCGAACACGCCGATGGCAACGTTGGTGCGATGAGTGCCCAGGGCCTGCACTTCCACCACCACTGGGATCTCTGCTGTGCTCTGGGGCTGCACAATCCCACAGGGCTTGGGGCTGGAGTAGAGCACAGCAGAGTCCTCCTTGCGTTTCTGGAAGGGACAGAATGAAATGCAACTTCAGAGGCACCTCTGAAGAAACTTTAGGCTCCTTAACATCCACCACAACAGCAACTTACACACACGTTTAAAACTCCCCAGGACAAAGGTCAAAGGCACAAACAAGATGCAAGAATTGTAGGCTTAGCACTCCCAGGGGATCCTGCAAGGAGGCTGCCAGCACAGGCACTGGTGTCTGTGGATGCAGCAGCTTTTCACAACCCTCTAAGATCTCCCACAAGAAAACACCCTGAGGACTGGAACATCAACTGTTTCCTCAGGAGCTTCAACTGCCTCCTCAAGTTTACATTCAGGTAGGATCCTGTTCTCAGCAGATCTTTAAGACTGAATAGAAACCAGCAAGGTCGTATCCAAACCCTTTTTTCCCCTAATAATCTCCTCAATAATATTTCAGAGGAGGAGGTGGATGTGATGCCAAACCTGGGGAATAAGCCCGTAGCAGCCAGGAAGGTGGCTGGGATTCCTGATGATGATCTTCCTCTCGTAGGGCACCTTCAGGTGGCACTCATCATACACCAGGACTGGGGAGGACACTTGGAGCTCAGGAACGAGACATCTGCACAAAGAGATGACCCCAGGGCAGTCAGAGATACTGAGAGAATGGAGAACGTTTCCCCCCAAAGATTGTGAAATGGAGCAGAACACATTGGTCACTGTCCAATGCACATTGAACAGCCCTACAGTGATAAATTGCCTTCTACCTCTGCCCACTCCAACAGGTCTTGTCAAGGAGGGGCAAACCCTGAGAGGCAGCACCCAGAGGCTGCCAAGTGCCCCAGGCAGAGCACTTTGCCCCACAGCTGCCTCAGCCCCTCCTTTACCCAAGAAGGCTTGCAAGGACTCCTGGAACAGTCCCAGTGACCCACGAGCTCTGGGGAGCCTTCCCAACAAGGATCAGTGCTCCCTAAGGCTCAAGGAACACACAGCTCCAGTGTCTCAGTAAAATGACTCCCTTCTCTGCCATGGTGCTGTTGCCCTGCCTGAGCACTCAGCTCTTTGCCCCAGCCCTGGAGGGCACGAGACAGCAGCTGCCCCACAGAGGGGCTGATCAGCCCCTGCCAGGCCCTGCAGCTCCCTGGCTCCTTCACTGCACAGCTCCAGGCCCTGCCTGGCCCCAGCTCCACCTGCTGTACAGAATGGCAGCCCAGGCACTGCCTGGATGGCTCTGCCTGGCACAGGGAACAGCCCCAGGGAGCTGCATCCCTCTTGGCATCACACTGACACCCACAGCAGCCCAGCAGGATGGGATTCTGCTACAACGACTTTTGGTCTCAACTCTGAGAACATTAAAGCTCAAAATGGGAAGCAGAGGGAAGGAGAAAAACTGGAGCTGACCTGCCACACCAAGGGCTGCTTTCCCCTCGTCAGACCTTGCCCTCCCCACTCCTGCTGGGAGCCACTTCCCCCCTGCCATGTGCCCTCATGGACAGAGCCAGACCTGACTCTCAGCAGCTGCCTGGTGTGGCCCAAACCAGTGCACGGTGCTCACAACCAGCACAACTCCACCTCTGGCAGCAAGAAGGAGAGGAGGCCCTCGGGAAATTTGTTCCACCTCAAGCACCAAAAACCAGGCCAATCAATGATCTCATTCCTGGTGCCTTTAGAAGAGGGCCCAGGACCGTGCTGGGCTGTGAGCAGGGGTGCTTTTCACCACAGGCTGCTGCCCAAGCACTGCTGTTCTCATGGCCAGCTGGCACAACACGAGGGCATTGAGCAGCACTTCTCCTTGGCAGCTGCAGCCAGCAAAGCCTGTGCCAGGCAGTGCCTGGGGAGGCCAGGCAAGGGCTGGTACCTGGCTGTGATGATCAGGGCTGCCACTCCCTTGCCAACACCCTCCACGTCCACCAGCAATCTCCTGTAGAACTCCATCACTGTGTTGGAGCACAGGGTCACCTGGTGGAAGAGAAGAACAGTCAATTCTTCTTCCAAAAGCTCCTTACCCATGTGTGATATCCTCCAGTTCCTCAGGGAGGATTTGCCCTTAATTCTTCTGCTGCTCCATGTGTAGAGCACAGTCTCAGAGTAACAAAAGCCACATGGCAGTACCAGATTTGTTAAACACACCTTGCTATCAGGGCACAGGGCAGCTACATTAAAACATTAGACTACAGCTCTGTGCACCACTGCATTCAAATTAAGGGGCCAATTTCTCATCTGACTACAAAGACATCCATGCAGAGGAAATCTGACTTGAACACAATGAGTTCAGCTTCACAGCAGGAAGCTGAGGGCAAAGTGTGGCCCAGCAGGTGTGGGCAGTTCATGGCTGCCCTGGGACCCCAAGCCCGGGCTGGCTCTGAGAACTCCGGCCCCACGCCAGGAGTGGGGAACTGCCCCAGGGTGGGCATTGACCAGAGGCACAACCCTCAGAACTGCCCCAGGGTGGGCATTGACCAGAGGCACAACCCTCAGAACTGCCCCAGGGTGGGCACTGACCCCTCAGAACTGGGGTGGGCACACCAGAGGCCAACCTCAGAACTGCCCCAGGGGGGCATTGACCAGAGGCACAACCCTCAGAACTGCCCCAGGGGGGCATTGACCAGAGGCACAACCCTCAGAACTGCCCCAGGGGGGCTTGACCAGAGGCAGAACTGCCCCAGGCTGGGCATTGACCAGAGGCACAACCCTCAGAGCCTCTTGCTCTACGCTGCAAGAGACAAGCCACCACAGGGACCAGGCAGAGGAGAAAGGAGGAGGCTCTCTGTCTTGAAGTTCCACAAGGAAGGGTTTATTCCAAGCAAAAGGATCAGAGACAAAAAAGCCCTGGACACTCCTGTGCAAGGGCTTTTGTACAGACACAAATCAGGGGGTGGATACAAACAGCAAACCAATAGGGAATCCTCAGGGGAGCACTGAGGGGATTACATCAAGTATCTGGGGCCACTTGGGGTAGGAGGGTGGAGAGGATGGCTCACATGGGCCTGTGGGGCCTCCAGGAATAGGGAATTCCAAAGGGGTGTTGCAGACAGGGATTGGCTCCAGGTTAAATTGGCAAAGAAGGTTGGGGAACAAAAGGGGCTGGGTTTGACAGGCAGGGAAAGAGCTGGACCAAGGGCAAGGGAATGGCATGAGGGACAGCTTGGAGGGAGGGTAAACCCAGGGGGAAACCAGCTCGGGGAGAACACAGGGTACAACAGAACAAACCACTTAACAAGGAATCAATCAAATAAATTTGAACCGCTACACATGGCTGCAGAGTTTTTTGTCTCCACTGGAGCTTCCTGCAGTGAACACAAATCATTCTGCTCCCCAGGAGGGGGGAAAGGAGACCAAGAAGAAAAGGTAACTGCTTTATACAATGACATCGCTCTAACAGCCACCTTCTGCCCTCATCCTTGCTCTGCCCCCCTTGCAATCAAATCAATCGCTCTCAAAAACACAAGAATGGCTGCAGGCCTTGACCATAAGGGATGTGACTTCAGCATATGAATTTGGAAACCAAACAGTGCTCCTTGAGGAACATCCCAAGTAAACCAGCTAGCAGAGGCCTCCCAGCAGTGCAGATCTGTCACTGCCAGGATGCTCCAAGCTGGCAGCAGAGCTAAAGCCCTCCCACCCTGCAGTGCAGCTCCAGCCCTGGTGCTGCAGCGTCTGTGGCTGGGCTCTGGCCGTACCTCGATGTCCTGCTGTCCCTGGGGGAGGATGGTGCCTCGGCTGGGATTCATGGTGAACTCCCTGGGCTCCACATAGAAATGGATTCCCTTGCTCCAGGCCGGGTCAGTGTCCCTGCGGATCTGATCCACGCTGTCCACAGCCGGCTGCGTGCCATCGTCCGACATGCGGAGCTGGAACGTCAGGGGCACCGGGGAGCTGTTGGTGAGGCGGCAGCGCTGCGTGTAGGGAAAGCCTGGGCAAGGACACAAATATCCATTCAGGCATTCATGCATGATCCTGGGGGAATGTCCTGCCAGCATGAAAATGGGATTGGAGTGGAGCTCTTTATTATCTGAACCACAGCTCACCGAGAAGCAGCGTGAGGAATTAATCATCACTGAGTTCCCTCTGACACAGATTCCAGACTGCAGCCTTGAAAATGCCCCCTCCTAGCCCTGCTGAACACTGCAAGCTTCTCTCTTTGGGATGGGGAAGAGCTCCCTCCCCTGCCCCAAACCAGCACCAGTTCTCTCTCAGTGATGAGTGTGCGCCCAGACCCAGCATTTACTCTGAGAACTCAAGCTGTCAAATTCCCTGCTCAGCCTGCCAACACTCCCACCACTTTCAAGATATAGAAACAGTGAGCCGTCATTGAGAAGAAGCTACAGCAAAAGAAAGTGAGGATGGAATCAGGAACTAGAACGTGATGCAAAGCACCCTAATGCAGCTTGTCTCTGCAGGATCCTTAAGGCATCTCTTGGTTTGGGCCAAACAGACTGAGCCCGTGACAGCTCAGAGCCCACTCAGCTGGGGGCACAGCCAAGCCTTGCTTTGAGATCAGCAATTAGGAACCAGGCCCCACCTCAGCCAACAAACAGGGACATCACAGCCATGCTGCTCACTGGGATTGCTGCCTGCAAGGGTTTACCCCACTTTGGCTCTGAGATTTGCTTTCCATCCTGCAAAGCCAGAGATGCAGCCACTCATGGGGGGGATGTCCTGCAGAGCCCACAGAGCAGCCACAACCTGCTCTGCAGGGCACATCTGGCTGGGCTGGCCAGCTCTGTGGGGGAGGAGACTTCTCCCCAGGCTGCTCACCAAGAGTCACTGGGACACAGATGGGGAGAAAAAAAACCTGCAGGTGCAGCCCAGAGCTTCTCTGTGCCCATCCAAGTGACCACTGCCAGCTCCAGCAGGGACTCCAGCAGGGAGGCAAGAGAGGCACAAAAAGGACAAAGCCAGATGTCAAAACCTCCAATGAGACTGAGGCCAGCACATGCAGACAACAGTCAACAGTTACAAAGAAGCAAAGATACAACAGCTGCCTTCAGCTGAAGAGACCTTAGGAATGAAATTGGATTCAGCAGGATCAATCTCCTGCTTCAGATCCATATTTCCATCTGTTGCCTTTCTTGTTTCATTTCTTCCAAAGGCAACTTGACAAGTGCCTCCGTGGTGCTGCAGGCTGGGGCAGAAGCAGCTCAGGAAAGGCAATGAGTTTCCTTCAGAAGTTCATGAACTTCATTGTCCTGGGTTTAGGCTTGGCAGTGAATGTTGCCCTTGGTCTGGGAAGGGGGATAGGGGTTCTGGGGGGTTTTGGGGGGTTTTGGCCCTGGGCTGGGCTTTTCCATTGGGGTTTTTGGGAGTTGTGGAGTGATGCCATGGGCAGCTGTGCAGTGGGAGCTGAGGCTGGGCAGGGAGCGGAGCTTCCCTTCCTCCCACTGGGGATCGCAGCTCGGCCGGTGCTGCTGCGGGAGGTTGTGTGCTTGGCCCCGGGGCTGCCCTGGCTGCAGCTCAGCGCTGGCATCGACCCTGCCTGCCTGCCCCGCTCCTGCCTGCTACTGCTGGGCACTGCCCACATTCCCCTGCCCTTTGGGGCTTTGCAAAAGGAGCATTTCCCCCTTCCCTTCCCTTCCCTTCCCTTCCCTTCCCTTCCCTTCCCTTCCCTTCCCTTCCCTTCCCTTCCCTTCCCTTCCCTTCCCTTCCCTTCCCTTCCCTTCCCTTCCCCTTCCCTTCCCTTCCCTTCCCTTCCCTTCCCTTCCCTTCCCTTCCCTTCCCTTCCCTTCCCTTCCCTTCCCTTCCCTTCCCTTCCCGCACCACCTGGGAGGGATCCCTGCCCTGCCAGAGCCCACAGCTCCTCCTGCTGTGACCACAACTCCACCAAAGGGGAAAAACAGGACTTGGCCCCTGGCAAACGTCTGTTCTTGCCTTCTTGTCTGTGCTCTCCTGAGATAGTCTAGGAAAGAACTGGTGTTCCTTTCCCCATAGTTTTGCCTGGGAGCCCTGTCATTTCAAAGGGATAATAATTTGGAGACAGGGGCTCATCTTTCCATTGCAGGAAGATTCCCACCTTCCTTGGCACACATCTGTCTTTTAAAGCAGCACAGAGACACCAGAAAATACTGCCTTTCTATTCCTTGCTTCCATTGGATCTCCCAATGGCAAAATGCCCCCTGAGGCTGCAGCAGCAGCAGCAGCAGCCCTGCAGTTCACAGCCTGGAGAGGCTGCTGGGGCAGGCCAGGAGTGAGGGATGCTTTTCTGCTGGAAGGCACAGATCCCTGACACTGTGTCCCAGCCCAGGGAACACTCACCAAAGGAGATGTCCCCGAAGTCGAGCTCAGGGAGGTCGAAGTGTAAACTCGGTGCAGTGACGCTGCCCCTGGAGGCCGAGGACAGAGCAGGAAAGGGCTCAGTTAAAGGCATTGCAAAGGTCCGGCTCTCGTGGCTCGGGGGCACAAAACCTGGGCTCAGGGCACCCTGGGTTTCCAACCAACACAGCCCCGTGTGCTCAGCACAGGGCCCTGGCCACAGGAGGCAGCTCAAGCCAAGTGGCAGCAGCCAACAGCCCCTGATGGGCTTTGGGCACAGGGCAGGCAGGAGAAGCCCCCCAGCTTGCTGGGGTCCCATCAAGGACCCTGAACACACACCCAGACATGGCTCCATGCCTCACTTTCCCCATCTGCAATGGGATGGACATCAAGGTGTCCCCACAAACTTCTGTAAGCAGCCCTTCCAGCCACAGCTTCCCTGCTTTGCTCCTTCTTAGCTGGAACTGCTGTTCCCATGGAGGAGCTTTCTCAGGAGAGTTTGACCCACACAATCATTACAGACAGAGTTCTGAGACATGAATCCAGGGCATTCCCAAACATCCTCTAGAAAGAGCAGCAACAGTTCTACCCAGGGGGCAGATGAATCCTAGAGGAAAGGACCAGCTTGTCAGCAGTGCACCAGCTGGCCCAGCCAAGAGCAAGAGCTTCAACAACCAAACTTGGGTGTCCTGAATCTAGCACAGCACCTCACCTGTCCTTGAACGCAGCAGACACACTCCACTTGGAGAAGTCCAGCTGGGTAGGGAAGTCCAGCACAGCTCGGGCACCAATGGCCCGAATTGGCACCACTATCCTTTCCCCCTTGCCGTGATGCAGACCAGCTCGTGGCAATAATCCTGCAGGAAAAGAAACTGCCTCAGCACAGGACATTTAGTGCCATCCCCATGGCAGAAGAAAAACCATTTCTAGAACCCTTCAAGGGCATCCATTTACCTATTGCACCCTCAAATGAACACTAAGTTCTACTAATATGTCACATTTTAAAGGCACCGAGCACTTTGCAAAACCTATCTCTGTGACATTCAGCTCTTGTGTCACTTGGGTCATACCCATACCCTAGGCCCCATAATTTTTACTCTAAATTTGAATGATGTTAAAGAATTCCTAAGTCCTTCTAAGGAGCATGGAGCTAGGGAACACAGGACATTCCTCTTTAGGTTTCTATATTCCCACTGTCTGAGAATAGGACAAAGTGTTCAACTGACTCCAAGCAGCAAAAGGAAGATGAGAAAACAGCTGCACCCAAAGACATCCTGCACCTCTGGCCTGGTGCACAAACATCAGTTGCTCAGAACTGCCCTCTAACTTTGCCTCTCCAACCAAGTCAGGAGAAGAACAGTGCCAAGAGGCAGCAGGATGCTGTTGGAAAGGGCCTCTCTTTGTTTCCCTGCAAGGCTTCCTCCCTTCTATGCCATGTCCTAAACCCTTCCATAGGAACAAGCCTCCAGATCAGAACATGAACCCTCCAGATGCCAGCACTGAGATCAGACCTGCCAGGGCCTCAGCACTGCTGTTCAAAGCTCCCCACAAAAGCACCTTTGGCACGGAATGGGTGCCAGCTGACAGAGCAGGCACAGTGACAGGCATGAAGACAGAGCCCCAGCAGTGTCACTGCCACGGGCTCTGGGCTCACAGCTCTGCCTGCAGCTTGTACCTGCCCCACACCAGCTCCTGCAGGCAGGTGTCCAAGTCCCTGCAGCTCAGCAACCTCCTGCTGACCAAGGGCACCCAGAGCCCAGTGTGCCTGTGCCAGGTGGGCTCACAGGCACAGCACATCCTCTGCCCTGGCCCTGCAGCTGTGCCATGCTCACCTGTGCTCTGGGACAGCACAGCTGCAAGGCTGCACAACAGAGGGGTGAAAAAGCACCAGCTGTGCTCCAGCCCAGGGGCAGGCAGGGAAGCTGTTGGCAGTCAGGAAGGAGGAAAGCTCTCTGACCTCTTTGTTCCTCTGGTGTTTGCCATCATAATGAAACCCCTTCCACTGGACCTAGAGATGGCCCAACATCTATCAACAGCCCTCTGTCATTTTCATCCTGTTCCCTGTGCATCTTCCCTTGGCAATGCTCAGGGATGTGCGGGGAGGGAAGCAGAGCCTGTCAGGCCTGGCTGCAGTGCCTGCCAGCAGTGCCAAGGTGGGACTGGCTGCAGGCTGCCTGCCCACGGCCCGGAGCCCAGCTCACAGCCTGCAATGGGCTGGAGCCAGAGTGCAGGGAAAACAGTGGTTGTGGAGATCATTGTGTGCTTTGGCCCCTCCAGCCTCACCTTGTTCTCAGTGGGGCTGAAGCGGATGCGCACAGGGGCAGAGGCGCCTGCTGGCACCATGTGGTAAACATCCCTGGGGCACGCCAGCTGGAAATAAGGGCAGCTCTCCATGCACACCTTCACCAGCCGAGGCATCTGCAGCAAAGACAGGAAATGATGATTTTGCCACTTGTGGAAACAGGACGAGAGGAGACCTGTCCGTGCCCTGCTGACATCCCTCCCTGGCCCCTTTCCCAAAGCACTTTCAGCTGTGCAGGCACAGGCACAGCATTCACAAGGCTGAGCTTGAATCCCTTCTGTCTGGCTCCAGCATTGTGGCCAGGGCCAGTAGGGCAGTGCCTGCTGGGAAGGAAGGGCCCAGCAGGTCAGCACCAGCAGGATGGAGACAGAGCACCTGAACCAAGCCATCTGCATATTCAACAAGGCCAAAAGCCTGCTGGCTTCTGCCTGCACATAGCCATGAAGTTGTCATGTTCCAGAGGGGGAATGTGCTACCTAAAAGCAAACCAGCACATTATCCTGGGAGAAGGAAGATATTCCCTACTAGCAGATCAGGTATGGGTAGGGATGTTCTGGGGATATGGTCAGGCAGGCAGAGCAGCAAGAGAAGAGACCAAACACTGTGGCCTTACTGGGAATAAAAGCAAACCTGAAAAGCAAAAGAAGGAAGGAACACAGCAAGACCATCCCTAGAACAAGGAGATGGCAAAGAGAATTTAAATGGGCAGTAAAGCAGCAAGGAAGAATCATAAAACCATGAGAGCAATCAGCTTGCCAAAAGTGACAGAAACACAGACAGGCTGTGCCTATGGACTATGGGCTTCAAAGGCATTTTCTGCCTGGAGAAGCATGACCAGCACTGACTGACAGTGCGGTTCCAGTATGCAAAGCCAATCTTGGCTCTCCAGGCCTTCCTGCTGCCTGTGCAGGCAAGCTGGGCTGCTGGGCATTCCTGCCTGCAGCCAGCAGGCCAGGTTCTGCCCTCTGGGCTTCACAGACACAGCACACATGCATTTCCTACCACACACACTGATATCATCAACCCCTGAGCACCAAAATGCTCTCCAAAAGTCTAAACCAGATGATCTGGACTCCCTTCTGTCTCCTCCCACCAGCCCACTCTTGGCACAAGTCTCATTGGAGAAAATGTTTCCCATGACTGAAATTCCAATGGTCTCAAGTTTTCCTCTTTACAGTGGAACACAACTGCTGACATTTTTCAACTTTTTCCCTCTCAGCTCTCTTGGGAAACTGCAAAACAATCCCAATTTCTTCAAGTGAAGGTGGAAACCTCCAGGAGCACATGGCTTTGGATGTGCTGTGGTTCTCCAAAGGGAAAGCAGAGCACTGTGTTTCTTTTGGAAAAGCTGAGCAGGGCTGGATGAAGCTGAGCAGGAGCCTCAAGTGCCACCTAAAGGCCTCTCACTGCTTCTGCTCCATCAGTCTGATTGCAGGGCTCTTTCAGAACACGGTTCCTGCAGTGCCAATGCCATTCATGAGAAGTGATTCCAGCACAAAGTGCAGAAGGCTCAGCCCTGAGCTTTGACTGTGAGCTGCACAAAGGGAGCCAAACAGGCTGAGAGAGGCAGAGATTCCTACCAGG
The DNA here is from genome assembly GCA_024865655.1 of Emberiza elegans. Lineage (NCBI taxonomy): Eukaryota > Metazoa > Chordata > Aves > Passeriformes > Fringillidae > Emberiza > Emberiza elegans. Next base: position 4,411 of record JALJVW010000733.1, on the reverse strand, counting down.
AGCCAAGATTAACCAAGGAGACACAGGGTGTGCTATAGACTCAAGGCAAAGCATGAGGGCAGGTAAGAACTGCACAGCCCTCAACATTCCTATCAATCCAGAGCTTGCAAGAGAAGGAAACCCTTTGGGATAGACACCATCAATGCATGGCCAGGATCAGGGGACAATTCCCAGCACAGGAAGATTTCCACCATCTTGCAGAACAAGGTGCTGAGATATTTTCTTCTGCATGTGCTGCAGCAGGTAACTTGCTTTGCTGTACACTGGGGAATGACAGCACTCTCCTCTTCCAGCACAGTGTTCAAGCTCTGGGTGCCAGCACTTACCTTGTCCTTATTCATGAGAGACAGCACCATTTCAGAGACCTCCCCAGCAACGAAGTTCTGAAATACCATCTCTGGTGGGGAAACCCCAAACCAGCTCTGTTGGGGCAGCTGACGGCAGCTGGAGAGGAGAGAGAGCAGGGAGAGCTTCAGCTGCTGGCAGGAAGGTTCATGAAGGAGAATCCTCCACTGATCCCCAGTGAAGCACAGACTCTGGGGGAGCACGTCTGCCCAGCCCACACTGGGCAAACAGGGGCTCACCCAGCCCTGCTCTGAGCTGATCCAGAGCTGCTGGGCCACACAGAGCAGGCTCAAGCCAAGCTGCTCTCTTGGCATGTATTTCTCCAGGTTTCTTTCTCCAGAATGCCAGGCAGCACTTTCCTAAAACACAGCCCTGTGCCCATGTGGTCACAGAGCTCTGGGGCACTGACTGAGCACTCATGGAGTGAGTAAAACCCATCAATTTACAGGAGACTCCATGGGAAACGATTTTGGGATGTCCTTTACTCTGAGACAGGGAAACCCAGGCCCAAACAACTGCAAATATCTTTTTTGCTCTAGAACTTAAACATCAGTAAGAAGAGCACAGGACCAGAGGAGGTGTGAGAGAGGAGGTGACATTTGGCTGAAGCCAAAAGGTTATTAAACAAAAGAATGGAATTTATTGGTTCTGTGTGTTGTTTGTGGTTTGGATTTGTTCAGGTTGGTTTGTTGAGTGTCGCAGGGAGAGGGACGGGGTTGAAGACCTGACCAAAAGGAAGGAGGACGAGAGGGGAAGGGACAGAAAAGTTGGTGGTCAGTAGAGAATGGAAGCTCCTGAGTGCCCATCCAGTGGCAAAGGGGACAAGGACTGCCCAAGCTGGGTATAAAGGGGATACAAAGATTGCCATTTTCTCAGAGGGTGTGTGTGTGTGTGCTTGGCTCTCGGGGAGGGAGACATGCCCAGCTCAGCTGAATCCTCACTAAGAAACACTTTTCTTTTGCTTTGATGATTTTGTTCCTTTTCATTGGACTTAAAAGTTAGTGTGTTTCAAACAGAGGGAAAGGCAAAAATAAAAAGACAAATGAGCTGAAAATAAAAAGACAAGTGAGGTGAATGCTGAATGAGGATAAGGTTCAGTTATTTTCTCAGCAACTTGGGTAAAAGTAGAGTTGGTATCTCCTTTTTCCATGAGCTTTAAATGGGCGCTTTCTTGTCATTATTGCTATCTTATTCAATGCCATTGTAGAGGCATGTCTGGAATGACACAACAACAGCAAATGCTTCTGGAGCAGAGACATTGCTTGGAGAAAACTCTGCCCTGCTTTGCCTGCCTTCTCCAGCCACACTGCTGTCACTGCAGAGACACAAGCAGGTCTCCTGTGTGACTTCACAGCAGACACATTCTGCTGAAGGGAGTGGCTGCAGCACACTGTCCCTTAGCTGTGCCCTTCCCTGAGGTGTTCCCAAGGCCCCTCTCCAGGACAATCCTTAACCTGGATTGTGTTCCGTGTCTCTTGCTGCCAATTTCCTGCTCAACAGCCCACCTCAATCACCCACCCGTTTGGACTGTGCTCTCTAGTGAGCCAGTCCTGCCAGAAAAGCAGCTTTAAACACACCTCTAAGTAGGCACTGATCCAGATAAAGCACATCCATTCCCCTCTGCCCAGGGCCAGTCCCCTGTACATCTGGCAGCCTGCAAAATCCAACACCCCCTCAGGGTCCAACACATTGTTCCAGCCCAAAGCACTAATGCAATTTGTTTTGTTCAATCTGAAGTCATTCCTGCAGATCCTTGGCCTTCAAAGGCCAACACTGCCACTCTGGAGGGAATCCTGGGACCCCAAGCATTTGATGGTGACCACACCAAAGCAAGAGGTGGCTCCTTCAGCAGGAGAATGGCAAATGGCAATGTTGTGCCTTTGTGTCCCCAGCCTTCTCCCTGCTAGCAATGGCAGCTACACTCCAGCACAGCCCAGCAGCTGCAGCAGAGGTTATTTGTGTTGCTTAGTGCAGATCAGGACTCCCAGCCCACCACTCCCAGCACTTTGCAATGACAGCAGGACCTGGACACTGAGGGATGTTGCTGGAGGCAAGCCTGACACAAGCACACACCCTCTTCAAACTTCATGTGAAACAGAAAGGAAAAAAGAGCAGGAAAAGGCTACCTTTGGACGAGTCTCACTCCTGCCTAGAAATGGGCCAATTCTGGGCAGAATACTCCCCCCAGTGCTGGCCTCCTTCTTCCTGCTGAGAAACTTCTCCCTCAAGAACTTCGAGGGAAGCAGCTGAAAGGCAAAAATACACCAGCTAGAGCCTCAGAGATGCGCTTGTTCAGAAAGGCTTTTCTTGAACAAGGGCACTGGGGAATAACTTGTGATCACAGCCACTAGGACAGTCCTGGAAGCCCTGCAAGTTTCCTGCTGAAATACTTAGCATCAGTAAATTAGTAAGACAGAATGGAATACACATACTCCAGCCACATGGCTCTGTCCCATCAGCTTCTCCTTGACTGGATGGGACATGGTTGGGGATTTCTGCTCTCTGGGCATTTGTTTCCTCTTACGTTTCATTGGATTGAGGCAGTGACCTTTCCAGAGAATGGGGAGGAGCTCTCAGAACTGCCTCAACTCCATCCCTGCACAACACTCAGAACTCACAGCAGGGAGATATCGCTGCTGGCTGAGTCCAAGAGATGCAAGAAAACAAAGTTGTACCTAGAGGGAGGTGCACAGGAATGTGTCCAGGTTTTAGTTCTCCCTGTTAATTGTTTTCTCTGTCTGGGCTGACAGAGCCCTCCACAGAAGAAAACAGAGGCATCTCCTTGACAGAGCCTCAGCAGTGGGGCATCTTCAGTCAAGTGAGCTGCAGACAGCAAGGGACCTTTGTGGCCCTGGCTCCAGTGCTGCCTGCAGGGCTGCATCTGTGCCCACACAGGAGCTGGGACAGAACAGCTGCTTTGGAAACTCTTCCAGCTGGGACCAGCCATGGCTCTCAAGGCTTTGGGCAGAGTTTGTGCTTCTCCCCACATGCCCAGGTGCCCAAGGGCAGGATGGTCAGAGCAGCACAGGTGGGTGCCCAGCCTGACAGAAGGAATTCCTGTGGCAAAGGGAAAGGGACAGAACACATGCTCAGGCCTTCAGCTGTACATTGGTTTCACTTGGCTCCGCTGGCACAGCCAGGCAAGACACAACTGAAGCATCCCACAGTGTTCCCTACTGCACCAGGACAGCCCCCAGCAACAGGAGCATGGCACAAAGGGCTGGGCAGGGGCTCTGCAGCTTCACAGCACTGCTGGACAGCAGGGGCAGGGAGAGCAGGGACACCAGGGCACTGCCAGCCTTAACACAGCCCCAGGGGTACTTACAGGAAAAGGCTTCAGCCCTTCCCTGCACAAAAAGACGAGGTGTTGGTGTCTTCTTTGGCAATCCAGACGCCATTTCCAAGGGAGGATGTCGCAGCTGAGCGACAATGCCTCAACAAAACTGGAAGAAGCAACAATAGAACTCTGAAAATCCAGAACCCAATTCATGGCAGATTCAAGGCATATACTGGTGCTAAAAATGTTATATTATTTGAAAGTAGCCAAGTGCTTGTTTGGTGTAAGGAGCTAGTATAGTTAGGCCTCTAGTTGGACTTTACTTGAACTCTATGGCTACCTTGAGCAATTCAAAGATGGATCATACTGAAACCTGGATCTCAAAATGTGAACATTAATAAGACTTGGAACAAACAAAGCTGTAGCTTCAATATTACTTAAAAATAGCTACAGTGGGCCTCCTCTTATTCAGGCTAAAGCATCCCTGCTCTCTCAGCTGCTCCTCACAGCTGAGAGACTCGTGAGAGACTGGAATGTCATGGCTAATGGCTTAAATGTCATTATAAAGGACTTTCTGCCCATTGTGACAAAACTGTAGAAAGAAGCTGAGACCACGCAAGCCCACCCTTCCCTGGAAATGCCTCCTGACTGGAACTTGGCACTGTGAGTTAAGCTGCCTAAGGGAATTTGAGACAAGATCAAGGTGACACTATTGTCCCATTATCTCAGGGCTGGGGAGAAGTAAACAAGGCTGAGGAGAAAAACCTATCCACAACAAAGCCAAACCCA
>JALJVW010000732.1:0-13959 GCA_024865655.1 Emberiza elegans | reverse complement strand
CAAGAGAGAAGCAGACAGGGGAACTACAATTCAGACTGTAAATCTACTTTTACCTGCAAAATGAGAAGGAAAAAATGCAGCACTTTCTGCCACTGTCAGGTTTCTAACTGCTTTTAATAGTGGGGCCTGGGAAAAATATTAAAATAGACTCTGAAATGTTAGGCCCTGTACTTTTCCCAGATTGCCTCGCACACCATAAGCAACATGTGATAAATTATATAATTGTTAGATGTAGTAATTGTTCAGTAAAATTTAAATATAATTATTATATAACCATAAGAAGAATAGTGTGGAGAAAACTATGATGCAAAATTTAGGGGGGCTATACTTAGCTGAAGTCTATGTACAATAGAACAATATAAGTTTAATAATTAACATGAAAGTTATATAACGATAGAGTATAAAACATGTTCATCTCGGCTGTATGGTCGGGAATCAGATTTGAGTTTATCAATACCCTGGTTTGAGCTCTTAATAAAAAGCACCGACATAATAATTTCTCGGTTATGTGTGTCTTTGAACTCTAACATTTTGGTGACCCAGATGGGACCCTTGTGGGTGCTGCTGAGTGAGTTCGCTGAGCTGGAGTCATGCTCCAGCCCGGCACCAAGGTTCTCGGGGACCCCATTAGCCATGACAGCTCCATACTCACAATATCCTCAGGAGAAGGTAAGGTGCTTTATCTTGGTTTAGTTGCTACTGCAATAAAGGCCAATTAAGGCTACATGGTTGGGCTAAGGAATTCCTAGCCGGTATTGCCTAGGCACCGTCCATAAGTCAGTCATGGCGCTCTTGGGTTAATTTATTGTAACTTGTGGTATATTTGGAATGGAGAAACTTAAAAGGATTTTGGGCAGTAAATTCCCTATCCCACAAAATTCTCCTTTGGGGTGCTTATTACACATTGGAAAACAGGGTACTTTGGGAGAAAAATTTTGAAAGTCTGAAGTTGATTGATTATTAGAAATACATGGCCAGAATATCCCTTGAGAATGGTGAAAATGGCCAAAATATGGTACTCATCAATACAAATAATTATTTTGCAGTTAATGTCGTTTTGTAAAAACAAGAAGGAAAATGGGATGAAGTCTCATATGTTGATTTTTTTCTGTTTACGGGAAAAGCCAGAATGGGTTCATGGATGTGAATAATGGTGGTTAAAAATTGCAAGTAATAAGCGCGGGTTTGTGAAGAACGTTGTTTAAACACTTGGCTGAAAGAAAGCTTTCTGAGTAGGGAAAATATACAGAAAATTGGGTTTTATGCAGGTAGTCGCAAGACTGAGGGAACATAATCCCATCCCATCTGTTTCATCTGTCCCTATCCCACTGCCTGCTGCCCCAACCCACTGCCTGCTCCTAACCCACCCACTGCTCCTAACCTACCTACTGTTTGCCCACCTAGCCCCTGAAACTGTTCTTTGTCCAGTACACCTTTCCTCTTTACCCTCCTCTCCCATTTTCATCTGATACCCTTTCCTTGAAGATGAACAAAACTGCGAATCTGGTGATAGAAAAGGGGGCAGAGGGAGATGCAAGTGAAAAGATAGCAATGGTAATGAATCAGCAACCCCGATAGCTCACAGAACCTGAAGCTGGTCAAATACTTGCCCCGGGTCGTAGGTAGAAAAGACATAGGCACAAAAACGGATCACTGCCTCCTTTCCTCAGACAAGATGTAGGGGCACACACAGTGTTTGTGAAGGTAATTTTTCTGGCAGATTTAGTTATTTGGAAACAATCAGCTGGAATTTATAGAAAAATCCTGATAAGGCAGCACGAGTAGTAAAAAATAGGTTATAAAACTCTCAGAATCCTTACTGGATGACATACAAGTAATATTAGATACTTTGATGGGATTCTACTGAAACAAGAGATGGTACTTAAGTGTAGCCAATATAATAACCGTGAAGGAGAAGCTGGTAAAAGGCAGCAGCTTCATGGAAAATGAAACCAGATGCGCTGGATATGGGTAAATAACAGTCAGTACAGTAGTGAGGCAAAGGCATTACCACAAATACATCTGCCCAGAAGGCAGAACTTGCTGCCTTAACTAGGGCACTAGAATTTGAAGGAAAAAAAGAAACATCTGGACTGACCGGGTCAATATGCCTTTGGAGTGGTGTGCATGTACACGGGGCACTGTGGAAAGAAGGAGGACTGTTATCTTCCTCGAGGTACACACATTAAACATCAGGATGCAGGGTCCTGGGCAATTGATAAAAGCAGTACAAAAACCTGAACAAGTGGCAATTATACACTGTAAAGCACACCAATCAGGAAATTTAAAATCTGTGAGGGAAACGGAAGGCAGACTGTGCAGCCCGGACAGGTTGCTCATAAAAGTACAAAACAACAATGGCATTGATACCTTTAAAGCTTAATGTATCCTCAATTAACTTGCCCCTGAAACCAAAAAATATTCAGTAGAAGATGAGAGACTGCACGTTTGCAAATGCACAAAAAAGAATTCAGAGGGACAGTATGTGACATTATTAATAAGACAAATGGTGGTACCCCTTGATAATGAGAGAAGTTCTACAAATTAAAACATAATGAATGTCATTAGCAGAGGATTGGTAAAATTGCTAAAGCAGAGTAATTTCGGTACGGATGTTAACAATGGCAAAATCAGTAATGTCAAATGTGATATCTGCTTGAAAAAAACCCCAGTGGCTAGGGCGACAGGCACAGCTTGAAGATAGGAATAGAGCCAGAGACCATTAGTAAGTAGACTTTGTAGAACTGCCAAGAACTCGAGGACACAAAATACCTATTAGTGGGGTTGATTCTCTGATGGCCAGAGGCCCTCCTGTCGCACAAACCAAGCAAAAAGAAACAGTTATGGGTTACTACAGGAGATTATTCCCAGGTTCGGGGCACCTTTTAGTATCACCAGATAGGGGCCCCATTTTATAGCTACAGAAAAAAGAGGTAAGTAGATTGGCCAGATAAATTGGGACCTCCACATACCATGGAGACCAGTCAAGGACAAGTGGAGAGGATGAATCAGACACCAACAAGGCAAAATCAGTAAATATGCCAAGAAGCCAAATTGCAGTGGGTCTCCAGGCTTGCCAATAGTACTGTTGAGGATTGGATAAAGCCTAGAGTGGCATATCAGCAGTCCCTGAGATATACTGTACGGAAACCATATGAATCCCGTGAGCCTAACCCTAATGTGTACATGTCACAGGAAAGCAGTAAGTGCATAATTATGTTCTCTCCTCGGAAAACTTAGCCTCGGCTCTGAGGCATCCCTCATGGAATAGACCGCTGACTCTCGAGAAACCCAATTCATAACATACATCCAGGAGACGAGGTACATCAAGAACTGGAAATGAAGAACCACTGGAAAGAAAGTGGAGTGAACCCCATCAGGTGCTACTGACCACCTTACAGCAGTCTAAGTAGGAGGCGTGACCCCTGGATTCAACTATACCCGAAAGGAAGAAAGTCCATCCTAGATCACAGACTATGTAAACCGTGGAACCAACAAGGCTGCAGAAAAGACGTGTTTAATTGTTTAAGAATGCTATCAGTAACTGTGTGTAACATTACTTCATTGATGTCTTGGGATGGGAATGCAAAATGATCAATTCAACTACTCATTCTAGAATGAAGAGAGAGGCATGCTAGAAAACACAGTGATAAAGGTTTCTAATGCAGTTCGGGCTAAGAATGTAATGATTGATTAGTCAAAAGATTTTGTCAAAATGCAAAACACCAGTCAAATAACTGCCTGTTTGCCAATACCAAAGGCAGCAGGAGACCCAATAAATTGGGGAATCAGAAACATCAAAACTACCTGAAATACAAAAGAACAAAACAATTACATGTAAACAGGGTACTTGAATTGGAGGCAAGTAGTCAAGGAAACTTGGGAGAAAAAGGAACCTGATGAGACCCATGAGCGTGAAAAGACTGTGCTCTAAGTGAGGGCATACTAGGAATCCCTGTGGGAGAAATCAGAGGGCATCATACAATGGCAACGCATTTGCCACACTATGAAAAGATTATAGAAACGTTACAGAAACCACTTGGTATGGAAATGGAGGCCAAGGATCAGAAAGATCCAATAGAGTCTTGGGACAGTGGCGGTCTGTGAGTATTCTTCAAAGATTCCAATATATGGCAAAGACCCTTGGTGTATTAAGTGGAAGGCCTGAGAATGAAACAGATCCAGCACATAACGAACACTGCCACTAGTAGCAGAACGAGGGCAGACAAAGTGTTGGTGGGCATGTAATAAAACTTATGACTGCACTTTTGATGATGTAATGATAAAAACAGATGCCACCCTGGCAATAGCTCTACAAACTGGTTGTGCTTGCAGAGGGATCAAACACAAACAAGAAAACAGAGTGAATTATAAAAGTAATTATAGGATGTACCAGGGTTACAATCCCAGGCCCAGGACAATTTATATAGGTTAAAGCTGGCGGCACCTGGACAACACATCTGCCTATAGGACGGGAAGTAAAGGAAATTACTTTAGGCCTTCCAACCTTATGCCCAATTTGGAAAAGTCCCCATTTAACAGAAACATGAACTTGAGATAAGAGCAAGACGAGAAGTCCTAGACAATGAAAAATCTACATGACACTTGGCAAGAACCTTCTACTGAGTAAAATTTGGGGGGGCCCTAGAGTCATTGTTTGGTCCTCCATAGCAAAACTATCAGAATAGAGAGATGCTGTAAAACTTACAGGTCAGGTAGATAGACTGGCAAGAGTCACCCGGAAGGATTTAAAGAATTAAACATCCAATTACACCACCAAAAAAATGACTTTTACAAAATCGATTAGCTTTTAGATTTGTTATCCTGAAAAGAGCATGGGTATGGATTTTAAAGGGATGTTGATCATTGGCATTCATATCCCAAATGTAACTGCAAATGTAGAATATGACATCACTCAGTTGAAACAAATAGAGTATGAAGCACAAGAAGAGCAAAAAGGACCTGACTACAAGCTGGTTAGGAAAAATCTTTAAAGGGTTAGGTGGAATGTGAGTTCATATTAAATCTATCATTGAGAATGTGATAATCTTAACAATTGTATTCTTAGCAATTTGCATAGTTTACAGCATCTTAAAGGGAGAGATACAGAAGAAAACATCTTTGAACCAGACAATAAAGGGCACCGACACGAGATCCATGCCCACCATCTTCTGGTTCTCCAGTTCGTGATAGCGTCCCAGGACAACGCTTACATCAACCCTGGATTTGAAGAACATCAAGTATAAATTATGACTGTATTAAGAAAATATTTACACCTATAGTAGAGTGAAAATGCTTTCAAAGGGAGAATGATAGTGGGCCCAGGAAAATATTAAAATAACTCCTGAAAATGTTAGGCCTTGTGCTTTTCCAAGATCACTGCACTCATGTAAGCAACATGATAAATGATATAATTGTTAGACGTAATAATTGTTTTAGTAATTAAATAAAATTATTATATAACCATAAGAAGAATAGTGAGAAACTATGATGGAAATTTAGGGGGACTATGCTAAGCTGAAATCTGTGTATACAATGAACAATATAAGTTTAATAATTAACATGAAACTTATATAACGATAGAGTATAAAAACACGTCATCTCAGCTGTAGGTCGGAATCAGATTTGGGTTGTAACACCCTGATTCCCAGAGTTCTTAATAAAAGCACCGACATAATCATTTCTCGTGGTTATGTGTGTTTCTGAACTTTAACATTTTGAGGAATCTGCATTATGTGAATTTTTTAACATGTTCATCTCTCTCAGGGCAGTCTGTAACAAATTATTTATTTCTTTTCTTCATCCAGTTGTTTCTGCAAAAATTCAACTAGGTTTTTGAGGGAGTCTATTATAGCATTTTCCTCACTTTTCCGCCCTAAAGTGAGTTTCATGGCTGCATGAGAGGCAGGCTTCAAGACTGAGCAGAGGATGGTTTTATTTGTGCCCAGTTTGAATTTTGTTTCATGTTGCAAAGAAGATATTCTACCAATAACATTTTCTAAGTTAAACCAATTGCAGCTTGCCCATTCTTCTGCCCCTGGAGAAGGTGGCATTGTATTTAGCAAGTAGAGCATAAAATTCAGCTTTACCTTTTGCACTGAAGTTTTTAGTCATTTTTGAAGGGACTAAAACTGTACCAGGGAGCTGATTTGAAACTCCAGTTACACAATCATACAGACCCTCAGTGTCCCTGTTCATTCCCTGATAGCTGAAGAGACAAGATCTGTCTGGGAGGCACTGTTTGGTTGCTTCAAGTCCTGTCTCTTCCCTTCCCAGACATGCACACACGCACACAACACACACACACAAATTTTTCTTGGTGAGGAGACCAGAACCTAGAACAGGGGAAAGCTACTCAGCCTTCGCTGTGCCGCCCCTCACTCCCTTTGTAGGTGAAAGGGATGAAAAATCCTGTCTAAGAGGTCCACTGTGTGTAATTGCTTCAAGTCTGCCCTTCCTTCTTAAACCGGTCCAGAAACACACAAATACAACAGTGATAGAAAACTATTTCATTTGTGGGGACCAGACCTAGAACAGGATGAAAGCCACTCAGTTTTCACTGGCCACCCTCACTTCCCTGTGTAGGTGAAAGGGCAAAAATCTGTCTAAGAGGCCCTGTGTAGTTGCTTCAAATCTGCCCTCCTTCTTAGGACAGTCCAGAAACACAAACAAATACAAAGTAACAATTACCTCTGTTTTGGTAAATCTTTTGTACCAATTCCGAGCCAGAAATGCTCAATTGGCGTGAGATTTGCCTTTTAGGCGTGTGCAGTTTAAAGGAGAGATTTGAATCGCACCTTTAGGGATAGATTCTCTCCCCTGATACAGACTGCTACAGAACCTGCAAATCTCTACTGGCTACCAGAACTTGCCGTGATGCCAATTAATGTCACGATCCGTCCTAGTGACGGGTAATGCGGTGATTTTACAGTGCAAGCCACCAAAGGCACAGGATTTACAGTAACAAATCAACAAATCATGCAGTTTTATTGAAACACAACAGAAAAAGTTATTGGTGTTGGGGATCCGGGGAAAGAAGGAGAAGACAAGGAAAGGAGGGAGGAGAAAGGGGATGAGATGGGTTATAGCTACCAAACGATGTGTTGCTCTATTTCTCCGAGGGTCCAGCCGTCAAGCTCACCAGGCCATGTCTGGCAGATCTCAAAGGCACGGCTGAACTGGTCTCCAGTTATACTCTTTTTCGTTGGGGGAAGGGGCTGAGTTTCTTAGCCGAAACAGAAGGCTTGAGAGGGGAGTAAAGAAATGGGGATACACAAACCAAACCAGGCAACAGGTACCATTGTTTTCATGGCTCAACGCTTGGTACCTGTATTTTCTCTGGGCAGCCCCCCCTGCCCTTACAGCATAGCTCCCCGAGTTGGAGGGGGTTTCAGTCCCAGTCTCTAGGGAAGAAGATGCGGGGGTCCTTTTACACAGGATTGTCTTGTCCTAATTCCTTGATGAAGAGGCTTGCACTTCTGTTTGTCTGTCATGATGGTGAGAAGCAGGCGAGAGGGGTCTTTTTGAAGGAGGGACCATCCCCAGAGCTCAAACCAGCCAGGCCAGGAGGTGGGGAGAAAGTCCAAGTCAGAAAGGGCAGGATGCCCCCTCTGAGTTCAGTGTGGCGTGTTATGTAAATAACACCTGTAAAACAGTGGACTGAGAAGCACACATGATCTTCTTCTCCCCACTGGCTCAATGGCCTTCAATCTTTCGGTGGTCTTTTCTCCATGGCAATCGTGAGGCAGAAATAGAGGGTATTTCAGACAGACTCTCACAACCACCTTGCCTGGACTTACAGAAAAACCATCTGCAGTAGGTCTCCTGAAGGTGGAAGAGCAACTAGTGCCGACTGCCACCTCGATGGTGCACCACTGGCAGTATCGGATGAATCGAGATGCTGTGATCCTCATCCACAAAATGATCTGTGAGCTGGAGAGCCAAGGAGTGGTCAGCAAAACCCACTCACCCTTCAACAGTCCCATCTGGCCTGTGCACAAGTCTGACAGAGAATGGAGATTGACTGTGGACTACCGTGCATTGAATGAAGTGACTCCACTGCTGAACGCTGCTGTGCCAGACATGCTGGAACTCCAGCACAAGCTGGAGTCCAAGGCAACAAAGTGGTACGCCACTGTTGACATTGCTAACACATTTTTCTCCATTCCTCTGGCAGCAGAATGCAGGTCTCAGTTTGCTTTCTCCTAGAGGGGCGTGCAGTACACCTGGAACTGACTGCCTCAGGGGCTGAAGCACAGCCCCACCATCTGCCATGGACTGATCCAGACTGCACTGGATAAGGGTGAGGCTCCAGAGCACTTGCAGTATATTGATGACATCATTGTGTGGGGGAACACGGCAATGGAAGTATTTGAGAAAGGAGAGAGGATCATCAGGATTCTGCTAGAAGTCGACTTCGCCATCAAGAAGAGCAAAGTCAAGGGATCATTAGTTTGTCTGAGTGATCCCGAGAATTGTTGGAAAGTCTCTGTTCCCAGCCCGGTGCTTAAAGAAGGAGTCTGAGCTCTTCATTTCATGGGTCTCAAGGTCGTTTAATGTTTCTTATCTACAAAATTCTTTCTCCTGCCTGGCCAGGTCAGCTTAGCAGGATCGTCTGAGGCATTCTGCCCGCCCACCCGGGCAGCCGTGCCTTCTTATACTACAAACTACGTATAACATATTTACAATTATCTCCCAATGCTCATCACTTATGTTAGACAGTGATCTTCTACTCTAAGCTAATCTCTAAGTGCTAACATCACACAGAAAATGGATGACAAGAAGAAGGAGAAAAGACTACGAGGTCGGGGCTTGAATCTTCTATCTTGTCTCTCAAACTCTCCTGTACTAAAATCTTAAAATCTACATTTTTCACTCTGTGAATGAACTATTCAAACTCAAGTGATTCTCATGTCTCTACAAACAGGTGGTAGATCTCTAAAAGTGTCAAAGTCAAGTTACTAGGTGCTTTTGGCAACATCCCAGAGGGATGTGCTGAATTCCCACATCTCCCCCTTCTCTTTGCACAAAAAGCACTTATTTTGTAACTTGACTCATGGCCCGCTGCATGCACACGAAGATGCATGTTAAAATGAGCAGAAGAACCACAGGCCCTATCAAAAATGAAACAACCTGCTTTTAAAGTCCCTTGCACAACAGTGAAAGGTTAAAAATCCAACCACATTATCCATCCAGGATCCAGTGACCTCCCCAAGTTTGTTAACACTTTCTTGTAATCCTTTTATATTTTCATAAATCAGTTTTGAATGATCTGACATGTTCATGCAGCACATCCCTCAAATTCTGCACACCCATGTTTCATGTGCCAGCAGCAGATAGTCAATTGCTGCTCTGTTCTGAAGAGTTGCTCATCTTACACTGCTGATGTCTGTTAACATTTCACTCAGTGTAAAAGAAACAGCTCAAGCATGCTTGCTCAGCCAGCAACCCATATGATCCAACTGAGTCAAGGCCCACCCCTAATGCTGCCTGTGGGGAGAAAATTGCAACTGCAGTTCTTCAAGCCCCTGCCCCATGTGTGCACATCATCATCACAATTTGGACTGTATTGTTCCATTGATCTTTTCCCCTTATGTGTTTGCTCTTTCAAAAATTCTCAAATTAAAAGTTAGCAATGAAATAATTCTCCCAATGCTGCATGGACTGCCTTTTTGAAATTTGCAGGGATAACAAACCAAATTCTGTCCCCCACAAATGAAAGAAGATTCCCTGTGGTAACTGTACTGCAACCTGGGTGATGCTTTGGCTGTCACCTTGGTGTATTGTTTACCAAGCAGACACATTTCTATAAAAGGTTGAATTGGACTGACATCGATTGGCTTATTTTTGTGTGTGTTACTTTTGGAAGTTTGAATTTTATACAAAATTAATTTTTGCTGTCCCAAGAATTTCCTGTTCCTGAGGTTCAAAAGGAGCCACAGGGAGGAACTGTGTCCAAAGATGCCACTCATTCACAGGATTTAAAATGACCTGTGAAATCTTTATAGAAGTATTTTTTGGAATTGGCCATTCATTCACTGGCAAACCCACCAGACATGTTGAGAATGGTCTCTCTGGCCTTGAATATGTAAAGCAGATGCTGTATAAACTCACTGCATTGGCCAAAGCTTCCCAAACCTTTTGTTTTGGCAGTACCATGTCCAAAGACTTCGCTGATCTTCCTGAAGCAATAGATGGAAAATGAGCCTGACATTCCCAATGACGAACACTGAGAGAATTCCAAGGGCATGGTCTCCAGAGGGAAAGTCCTTGTGATCAAACACCGCCATGACTTGTTCCGCACCCAATTAAAAAAGTCCTGTCCCTGGGGCAAAGTTCCACTGTCACCAATTATGAGTTGTTTGATGAGATGTCCCAAAGTCCACAATCCTTTATAGGCGAAGCACAATACTTGGAATTTCTGGTGCAGTCCACATCCCCCGTCTTTTCTCTTTTCTGCTTGTGGAAAGGTCAGTGTTTCCTTGCCCATGCTTTTTGTCAGCATTCTCATGCACCTGACTTTCACATTCTTCACTGAGATCTATCCAAACCCCCGCACCTGCTAAAACACAAACAAATCCATGTCCCCACAGGGACTAGACAATTATCTCAAAAATCTTGGAAGTAAAGAATGGGTCCTGATATGAAAAATGAAACATTGATCTGTTCTGTTCCAGGTTCCATGCAATACTGCATAGGAAATACAAGATAACAACAATTAAAAATCAATCAAATAATACACACAACCAATAATACATCTAAAATCAACTATTACAACACTGAACTGTCATCCCAGAGTTCAGGATAGCTGATGAACCTTAAAACAACAGAGAACTGGAGAACTCATGTCCGGATTCATGTTTCTCCAAACTCTCCCTGAAAACAGCTTCAGCTATCATATATGGTCAAATCGCCAAGCCAAAAGGCTTGAATACTTTTGATGCAGAAAACATCTGGGCTGATTTTCAATCATTCCATTTAATTAGAGCTAGAATTTGGCCAGAATTCAAACCCTAATTAATGGATCACTCAATACATTTTTAAAACAAGACTCTTAAAAACAGCAATTATAAATAGGAAACCTTAGGATTAAAGATCAATCAAACCATTGAATAATTGAATCCTTCCAAAACTTCTGTCAGGACAGAAATTCTTCAAACACAGCAAACCTCTTGAATCCTCGGCTGCAATACTCTGTAATAACTGAAGAAATAATATCTGAAGAAAACCACAAAACTGGCAATCTGGATTTAAAAGAAACCCAAAAAACATGAGTAGTCAAAAAATAAAGACAAGATTCTGAAGAGACACGTCCTGCAGATAATCACACAAAGAGATAATGAAGCACAAGAAAGCTGGCTGTAAATATTACAACAATACCTTGATAATAAATCTAATCATAAATTCTGAGAATTCCCATTTTACAATCAACTTATTAACATGAAATGTTTGAAGGGCTTATGACCTTTTAAAAGTATTTACACAGCATTAACAACAATTCTTATCTATCAGTATCACCTATAAAATCCAAAATAACAAAGATCACAAATTTGATATCAACAAAACTCTGAACTATTGAAGAATCAGCCGATGGTCCCACATACAGGATCCAATCAACACCTCTCAAATGCTCTGTTTTTCAGAGACATTTCAGGCAATTGAATTATTACCAATACTTCTCCTTTATATACTACTTTCTCTCCCTGAGAGACATTTTCACAGTAGATTTTCATTTATATCATATTTATAATAATGTTGGAACTGAGTTTGCATGATTTTTTGACTGAGCTCACATTTGAAGGCTGAATATATGAACGTCTGGGGTCCTGGGATCCATCCTGGGATCCATCCTCTGGGATGGGAGAGCCTTGAACCACTGGGATTGGAATCAAGAGAACCGGGACCTGGACGCCTCAGGGACCCCCCCCGAGCCCCCCTCGCTCCGGCATGCGCGCACTCGGAAATTCCTCATGTTCCCCCCTACACCGACGTCACTGTCTCCGTCCCGCTCTGCCTCTGATTTCTCATCCCTCGTGTCTGTTTCTGACTCTCCCTCCTCCCCCGACGCTGTATCCATGCCCTTCTGCCCGTCGCGTGACCCTCTGCCCAGCGTGTGCCTGCATTCCCGCTGCAATGCGTGTCTGGGTCCAGTCTCACTTCCGGGTTCGGCGCCGTCATCCCGCCCCCTGCGCCTGCCTACAGTGGCTGCTGGGCCCTGCAGCTGCTCCCCGTTTACCGCCCTGCGTCTGGCGCTACTTTTCCAGAGCCCTTCCGGAAATTCCAGCGTGTCCCGTCTCAGCTTTCGCTTTGGCACCGCGTCTGCTAAGATAGCCGCCACCCCGGTGTTGTGCTCGCAAAAAATCGCATCAAAACCCGTGTTCCCCGCCAGCCGTGGCCGCCCGCGATTGCGCATTTACTTGCCGCCTCCGCTCCCAGCGTGCTCCAGGCCGTCCGCGCCGAGCCGTGGCGCGCCGCCCGCACCCAGCCTCCCGCAACCCCCGGCCGCCTCCCTGCGGCTCCCAGGCTGCTGGCTGCTGGGGTTAGCTGCCTGGCTGCTGCCCGTTGCCATGGAACTGGAGAAGGGGTGGTACCTCGGGCGCCCTCTGCCTGACCACGCCCCTTCTCTGCCTGTGCCGTCTGCGGGACTGCAGGCACTCCCGCCTGACCGTGCCTTCCTGCCCTCGTCTCCAGGCAGGCGCGGTTTCCGAATGCCGTTTCTCTGCCGACCTGCACCGCGTTGTCCGATCCTGTTCTGGCTGCCTGCCAGCGGCTGCCAGCGCCCGTGCGTGTTCCCGCTCGGCGGTGTCCATTACCGCCTCTGCGAACTGGGAAAAAACCCTCCCGCTCCGTCTGGTCCCTGCTGTATCCGCGAACCTCCCCGGGCGCTCCTTTGGCCCCCGGGCCCCGCGGCCCCCGCGGCGCGTCCTAAACCCCTGGGCTGCCCCGGCCTGCGCCACCGTGGCACCTCTGCCGGTATTTCCCACCCCTCTGCCTGTCCTCCCCAGGACTCTGGTGAAAGTCTTGAAGCCGTTTACCTTTTTTTTTTTTTTTTTTTTTCCACATATTTTTTCCAGAGTGTGTGACTGGCATGCCCTGTAGGGCTGCCCAATGTTGGGTTATTCTTGGGAGAATGCCCCCCTGTGTTCTCAATTTTGACCTTTCTTACCAAAAGCTGAATCATCTCCAAGGTCAGTCGGAGTTTGCCCTGGTCACTGTCCCGCAGCTTACAGGTGAGGAGTCTCAGGCGGCTTCTGGTCCTCCTCCTTCCGGGTCAAGCTTGAAACGAGGTCTTCTCGGCAGAGTCGAGACATTCTTTTTGAATTTTTTTCTTGAGGTGCTTGTTTTCTGTTCTTCTCGGGCTGGATTTCAGTGGCTGATGGCTGTGGCGTGGCTGCTTGCCAAGAGCCCATCTAGGTCTTCTTAGAGCCCATCCTGGGGGTCTAGGTGTCTTTTGGAGCCCACCAGGGACCGCCAAATGGGGATCAAGGTTTGTCTGAGTGATCCTGAGAATTGTTGGAAAGTCTCTGTTCCCAGCCCGGTGCTTAAAGAAGGAGTCTGAGCCTTCATTTCATGGTCTCAAGGTCGTTTAATGTTTCTATCTACAAAATTTTTTCTCCTGCCCTGATGAGGTCACGTGAAGGATCGGCCTGAGGCATTCTTGCCCGCCCACGGGCAGCTTGCCTCTTATACCACAAACTACGTATAACATATTTACAATTATCTCCCAATGCCCATCACCTATGTTAGATAGTGATCTTCTACCTGCCAATCCCCAAGTGTCAACATCACACAGGAAAAATGGATGACAAGAAGAAGGAGAAAAGACCACGAGGTCGGGGCCTGAATCCTCCACCCATCTTGTTCCCAAACCCCTGTACCAAAAATCCTAAATCTACATTTTTCACCCTGTGAATGAACCATTCAAACCCAAGTGATTCCTATGTCCCTACAACAGGTGAC
>JALJVW010000731.1:0-23440 GCA_024865655.1 Emberiza elegans | reverse complement strand
TTACCTGGCTTTTCCCTCTCTAGGGCCTCCTCCCCATCCTGCTGAGCTTTGTGGACAGTCAGTTCCTGGTACTTTCTGGAGGCTGCCACAGATCTCAACTCTCCACCTCAAGTCAAACCAGAACAAAGCAGTCAGAGGCTACAGCCTGTCCTGTCAGCCACAGCAGGCACTGTGAGGAAAGGCAAAGGACAACTTTCCATTTGTCCCTGTCCTGAAAACGGCCATATTAACAATGGATATGGACTTGTTTCCAGCTTTCATTGGGTCACCAGGGTATGTGGAAAAGCACTTCAAAAGCAAGGCAGGGAAGTGGCCAGCAGAAATCCATGTTGATGGTTGCTGGTTGGGAGTCCAGAGGACTAACCCTGCTGTCCAGGGCAGCAGCTGAGATTCAGCAGAGCCCTAAGTGTCCTTCAGAGCAGCTGCCATGGAGCCCACAGCATGAGGGCAGCCCCAGGGTCACCCCCAAGCTGCTGCTCTGCCATGGAAAGGTAAGAAGGCACAGAACACCTGGTGGATGACTGCAGTGCCACTGCTGTTTCACCCCACTGCTTTGCACACCTCCTCTGCTCAAGGAGGAGATTAATCTCCTCTTGATGCCTACTAGCAGGAAATTGTTTGAGTCCTTTGTGGAGAAAGCTCTTCTCTCAGGGACTGCAGGAACAGGCAGGAAAAGAGCACAAATGACCCAATAAGGAGCAGGGAAGATGGCTCCATGGAGCTGGGAAAATCAGAAGGGAGAGAGACAGCATCTGAAGGCAGAAGGGGGTGCTGAGGGGGGTGGACATGAAGGACACAAAAGCAGTAGAAGACAGAGCTGGGGACAACAGCAAGGCAGTTCAGGACCACGAGTGCCAGGGGAGAAAGGAAGAACTTTAAGGGCTGGAGTGAATGGGAAGGTGTCGAGCTGAGTGAGGCCTCAGTTGGGTGGAGCCTGTGGCCAGTGGGGAGGGACAAGCAGAAGTTCTCACCTGAGTTGCCCTTGTCTCCTTTGCAGTGCTTCCCAAGCCAATCCAAAGGAATGCTGTGCATCAGTGGATCTTTGGGGGTTGGGGATGTTCCTCAGAGTCTGCATGCTGGGAACTGGCCATGCTGTCCCTGCTGTCTATAGGGCACCTGAAAGCCCACACCCAGCTGTTAGTCAGAATTCTCTTCCCTATCCAAAGAACCCTGAGACATCTCTTCTGATCCCAACAAGAATGAGTGTCCATTCATGGAGAACCAGTTCCAAAATTCAGCTAAATGTACAAAACCTGCTTCTGCATTGAGCATGGTTTGTGCTTAGTGCATTATTCCTGGGGTTACAGTGAAATTAAATAGGGCCCTCTGAGGTCAGCAGCTTCCTACTCCATTCTGCAGAGTCACTGTCACAGACCTTGTGGAGCCGATGGAGGAGAGAAGTCTCCTCTGGGCAAAAACAGGCACAGAGACACAAGTACCTCTTCCGAGCAGACAGGAGACCCATGGCAGGGCAACTTCTTCATTCCAGGCTTCCTGCACTTGCCTACCCTCAATGCCATTGCAAAATGGTTCTCAGCCAGCTCAGCACAGTTGTACTCCCTCAGGGGCTCTTGGGGAGAGTAACTGGTGAGAAGGTGTTTGGGAAGTGAACTGCTGGCTCATTCTGAGCCCTCGAGCTTCCTGGAGGAGCACAGGTGAGAGCCCACCAGAGTGCAGGGCGGGCTGGCCCTGAGGGAGTCACCCTTCCAAGCCAGGAGGCGCCCCCTGCCCTCCCAGGCTTGTCCCCAGAGCCAGGACCAAAGCTGCCACCAGGCTCTGGAGCAGCCAACTGTGAAATCCCTTTGTTATTTCCCATGAAACCTTCCCCTGTGGGACAGTCCAGGCCCACACAGCCCCCACTGGGCTTGGCACAGGGAGAGCAGCAGCTTTCTCACCTGCTGGGTCTCCATCTGCCTGTTGGCATGAGTAACGTGGGCCATGGCAAATGCCAGTATCTGGGGGATGTTGGCATTGGCAAGGCTAAAGTCAATATCCAAAGGCCATTGGCCTTTGCTGGGTCTAAACCATGATGTCTAAGGGTTGTTGGCCTTTGCTGGTCTAAACCGTGATGTCCAAGGGCTGTTGGCCTTTTGCAGGGCCAATAGCTCAATATCAAAGTGCCATTGGCCTCTGCAAGGTCCAAACCCCAAGGCCAAAGAGCCGTTGACAGCTGCAGAGTCCAATTCCCAAACATTCCATGGGCTGTTGACAGTTGCTGGGGTCCAAACCCCAACATTCCAGGGGCTGTGGGAGAGCCCTTCCCTGGCTCTGCCCATCCCAGCTCCTGCTGGCCTTGGCACTTGCCCACCCCATGTCCCCACAGCCCTGCTGGGCAGCTGGCAGGCACATGGCTCGTAACAGGAGCTCAATGTTTTTGGGTCCAGACAGCATCATTTTTTTATAGATCAGCATTCCCAAGACAGCAGGGTTTGACCCACGTGCTTTTTACAGATGCACTCAGTTCCTGAGTGACAGGAATTCTTCTGTCTTCCCTGACAAAGGGGAGATGTAAGAAAAAGCCTTAAAAGGCCCTTACTGGTTAAAAATACTCATGGAAAGGAAAACTTTGGGTTTAGAACAAAAACAGGAGGAGAAAAAAAGTTGTTTCAGCATCTTTTGAAATTTCCATGATGCAAAGAGCTCTAGTGTTTAAGGCTTATAAAATAGATTAAGAATCCAAGAGACATCCAAGAGTGGATTTTTTTTCTCTGCTCTCTCTTTGGTGATATATCAATAGGCTATCTAGGCAGAAGAAAGGTCATGCTGAGTACATGTTTTGGTTTTGGGCAAATTTAGGAAGGAAATTTCTGAAGGTCTCCTTTCAGAAAGCAGATTCAATGGCCCCTCCCCCAACTGGTTAGGGAGATAAAATTTCTTTTTTTGAAAAGTGGAAAAAACAGTTTATTCAATAAGCAAAGCATTCAGAAAATGAATAATATTAAACAATGGAGCCTCTCATTGTTCTGAAGAGATGGCAAGTTCAGAGAGAGGGGAGTCCTTTTCAGCTTGGTTCCAATCAGTCCTTCCCTGGCTAGAAAATGTGTCGGGGCCTCAGTGGGCCACAGCCGTGAGTTCCTGGTGGTTTCTGGGTTTCGCTCCAGAGCAGGTTTGAACAGTTCCAGGAAAAAAAGACACCTGTGGGATCATTAGTTTGTCTGAGTGATCCGAGAATTGTTGGAAAGTCTCTGTTCCCAGCCCAGTGCTTAAAGGAGGAGTCTGAGCTCTTCATTTCACGGTCTCAAGGTCGTTTATTGTTTCTTATCTACAAAATTCTTTCTCCTGCCCTGACGAGGTCAGCTTAGCAGGATCGTCTGAGGCATTCTGCCCATGCCCACGGGCAGCCGTGCCTTCTTATACCACAAACTACGTATAACATATTTACAATTATCTCCCAATGCCCATCACCTATGTTAGACAGTGATCTTCTACTCTAAGCCAATCCCCAAGTGCCAACATCACACAGAAAATGGATGACAAGAAGAAGGAAAAAGACCACGAGGTCGGGGCCTGAATCCTCCATCTTGTCTCCCAAACCCCCTGTACCAAAATCCTAAAATCTACATTTTTTCACCCTGTGAATGAACTATTCAAACCCAAGTGATTCCCATGTCCCCACAAACAGGTGGCAGATCCCTAAAAGTGTCAAAGTCAAGCCACCAGGTGCTTTTAAACATCCCAGAGGGATGTGCTGAATTCCCACATCTCCCCCTTCTTTTGCACAAAAGCACTTCTTTTTGTAACTTGACTCATGGCCGCTGCATGCACACAAAGATGCATGATAAAATGAGCAGAAGAACCACAGGCCCTATCAAAATGTAACAACCTGCTTTTAAAAGTCCCTTCCACAACAGTGAAAGGTTAAAAAATCTAACCACATTATCCATCTAGGATCCAGTGACCTCCCCAAGTTTGTTAACACTTTCTTGTAATCTTTTTATTTTTCATAAATCAATTTTGAATGATCTGACATGTTCATGCAGCACATCCCTCAAATTCTGCACACCCATGTTCATGTGCCAGCAGCAGATAGTCAATTGCTGCTCTGTTCTGAAAGAGTTGCTCATCTTACACTGTTGATGTCTGTTAACATTTCACTCAGTGTAAAAGAAACAGCTCAAGCATGCTTGCTCAGCCAGCAACCCATACGATCCAACTGAGTCAAGGCCACCCCTAATGCTGCCTGTGGGGAGAAAATTGCAACTGCAGTTCTTCAGGCCTTGCCCCATGTGTGCACATCATCATCACAATTTGGACTGTATTGTTCCATTGATCTTTTCCCCTTATGTGTTTGCTCTTTCAAAAATTCTCAAATTGGGTGTTAGCAATGAAATAATTCTCCCAATGCTGCATGGACTGCCTTTTGAAATTTGCAGGGATAACAAACCAAATTCTGTCCCCACAAATGAAAGAAGATTGCCTGTGGTAACTGTACTGCAACCTGGAGTGATGCTTTGGCTGTCACCTTGGTGTATTGTTTACCAAGCAGACACATTTCTATAAAAAGGTTGAATTGGACTGACATCAATTGGCTTATTTTTGTGTGTGTTATTTTCAGAAGTTTGAATTTTATACAAAAATTAATTTTTGCTGACCCAAGAATTTCCTGTTCCTGAGGTTCAAAAGGAGCCACAGGGAGGAACTGTGTCCAAAGATGCCACTCATTCACAGGATTTAAAATGACCTGTGAAATCTTTATAAAGTATTTTTTGGAATTGGCCATTCATTCACTGGCAAACCCACCAGACATGTTGGAATGGTCTCTCTGGCCTTGAATATGTAAAGCAGATGCTGTATAAAACTCACTGCATTGGCCAAAGCTTCCCAAACCTTTTGTTTTGGCAGTACCATGGGCAAATATGCTCCACTGCCTGAGGCAATAGATGGAAAAATGAGGCACAT
Organism: Emberiza elegans; assembly: GCA_024865655.1. Taxonomy (NCBI): domain Eukaryota; kingdom Metazoa; phylum Chordata; class Aves; order Passeriformes; family Fringillidae; genus Emberiza; species Emberiza elegans. The sequence continues at coordinate 18,541 of JALJVW010000731.1, read as the reverse complement.
GAGCAGTACCTGATCGAATCTCAAGGTCATGACTTCACTTCCTTGTGAGAAGCTCTGCCATGCTGTGACACCCAAGCCCCTGAGAAAGTCCCAAGTCCTTGATCCCTTTATGAGTTGTTTGAGGAGATGTCCAAAGTCTTGTCCTCTGCCTCTGTCTGCGTGCTCTGCCTCTTCATTTCCGGGATCCGTGTCTTCCTGCGTCCTGAGTCCTGTAGGGCTTCACATGTCTCGCCAACACCCTCTTCAGACCTCACCCTGTGGAAACATAAGCTAAAACCTTGTCCCACGTGATTAGTTTGAGAGGGCCTTCAATCTGTCCTGTTTCTGGATTTTGAACAAAGCTAAAGGATTCTACCTTAGTTTTGCCTGGGTAATGTTAGAAAAATGCCTGAAAACTGGTGAGTTGGGTTCTGAAAAAGGAGCTGTTGAGAATGTATCAATTGAGACCTGGATATTTCTGAGCTTCCCAAAGATGGATATTTAATGACCTCAGCTTACCACAGCTGGAGGCTTTGCAATCCTCTCGGATTGACTGCTTCTGTGAATGCAGGTGGCTGCACAAGCTGACAATTTGGGCAAGCACTAATGATTTCCTTTGCCTGACTTTGTGCATTTGATGAAAAAATGCATGGCTCAACCCTGCCTGCTCAAAAATATCCAGTAATGTCTGTGAAATGGGCATGGTTAGCTTGTCTGCCTGGGCTTTCCCTTCTGCTGAAAATCCTGGAAGGGTCGAGTGTGCCTTAATGTAAGTAATGAAATATTTGTGTTCCCCGTTTTTCAGCAGTGTTTTCATACATGATAAGTATGAATATAAGATGTTATTACTTGTTTCTTTTAAAAGTAAACCCTCCAATTGTCTGACCATACTTGCAACATATGCTGAATCTGTGATTAGATTTAGAGGTTGGTGGAACAATCGAAACACCCTGACAATTGCTGCCAATTCCACAATCTGTGGTGAACCTTGGACTATTTTTACATCTGAGTCCATTCCCCTGTGACCGAATTCTGCCACAGGTTTACTGAGTTGTGAATTTTCCTGAACCATCAGCAAATACTGTTATCCCATCCAATGGTTCCTTACTTATTCTTGGTTTTTTCCTATAACATGTTTTTTGATTTCAGCAATCTGTGACCTGGAAAATGAATCATGCAAATTCCTGGCTACCTTAACAATGCTACTAACAAGTCTTTTGATTTCTGCACTGCCCAGTCAAAATAATTCTTCTTCAATGGTAAATGAATTGCAGAAAAATTCCTGCCTGACATTGTCAGCAACCTTGTCCTTGCTTCTATGATAATTTGGGATGCCATCTCCAGGTCCCTTAGGATCATCTTTTGAGACTTCTGTAACTTTCTCGAGTTCTTTCTGCGCTTCAGGTGTAAAAGTTCTGGGAGATTTGATGTCATTGTCAAATTTTCCTCTCTCAAAGGATTGAGCCTTTGGGATGTCATTGTTTGCGATCTTCAAGGTTGGTCTCATTCAGTTGATTTCTCTGAGAAACTGATGTAGGTCATGCAAATTGTTGATTTTGGAGCTGACTTCTATCTTCTGCGGTCTTATTGTTTGCTTCGAGATCTTCCACCCTAGGTATTTCCATGGTGCGATCTTCTGAATCTTGGAAACACTGATTTCCAGTCCTGCCTTCTGCACCTTCTGCAATCACACAGTCACGAGCTTCTTGCAGCTCCTGTTGTGTTGGTACCTTTGCAGAGGCTCCTCCCTGTTGATGCTTGGGACGTAGAACGCAAGTGGAGGAGCATCATCTGGATGGAGCAGGATGCTGAAGAAAGAGTCCTTGAGATCAGTGATCACAAGTGGCCAATCTGGGAATCACTGAGAGTGAAAGAGATCCCTGTCGAAGCAGTCCCATGTCCTTGAAGACTTCGCTGATCTTCCTGAAGTCATGCAGCAGTCTCCATGAGCCTGAAGTTTTCTTCCGAATGACGAACACTGGAGAATTCCATGGGCATGGTCTCCAGAGGGAAAGTCCTGCTGATCAAACACCGGCATGACATTCCGCTGCCGGGTAGGCAAAGCGAGGCTTTGGCTTACCAGGGTGTTCTCTGGAACAGTCAGTGGTGGTCGAAAAGGAGCTAAGACTGTCAGCTCTTCATCTTGATTTGCCGAAGCGATCGAAGGATAAATGACAAGTCCAAGGATGCTCTTCATCCTTACCGATTATTAAAAGTCCTGTCTCTGGGGCAAAGTTCCAGTGACACCAGTGGATATCACTGCGTGGCTCTCATCATGAGACAACCCAAAGTCCACAATCCTCTTATAGGCAAAGCACAATACTTGGAATTTCTGTGCAGTCCACATCCCTGTGTCTTTTCTCTGCTTGTGGAAAGGTCAGTGTTTCCTTGCCCATGCTTTTTGTCAGCATTCTCATGCACCTGACTTTCACATTCTTCACTGAGATCTATCCAAACCCCCGCACCTGCTAAAACACAAACAAATCCACATCCCCACAGGGACTAGACAATTATCTCAAAATCTTGGAAGTAAAGAATGGGTCTTGATATGAAAAATGAAACATTGATCTGTTCTGTTCCAGGTTCCATGCAATACTGCATAGGAAAATACAAGATAACAACAATTAAAAATCAATCAAATAATACATACAACCAATAATACATCTAAAATCAACTATTACAACACTGAACTGTCATCCCAGAGTCTGCGATAGCTGATGAACCTTAAAACAACAGAGAACTGGAGAACTCATGTCCGGATTCATGTTTCTCCAAACTCTCCTTGAAAACAGCTTCAGCTATCATATATGGTCAAATCGCCAAGCCAAAAGGCTTGAATACTTTTGATGCAGAAAACATCTGGGCTAATTTTCAATCATTCCATTCAATTAGAGCTAGAATTTGGCCAGAATTCGAACTCTAATTAATGGATCACTCAATACATTTTTAAAACAAGACTCTTAAAAACAGCAATTATAAATAGGAAACCTTAGGATTAAAGATCAATCAAACCATTGAATAATTGAATCCTTCCAAAACTTCTGTCAGGACAGAAATTCTTCAAACACAGCAAACCTCTTGAATCCTCGGCTGCAATACTCTGTAATAACTGAAGAAATAATATCTGAAAAAAACCACAAAACTGGCAATCTGGATTTAAAAGAAACCCAAAAAACATGAGTAGTCAAAAAATAAAGACAAGATTCTGAAGAGACACGTGTCCTGCAGATAATCACACAAAGAGATAATGAAGCACAAGAAAGCTGGCTGTAAATATTACAACAATACCTTGATAATAAATCTAATCATAAATTCTGAGAATTCCCAGTTTACAATCAACTTATTAACATGAAATGTTTGAAGGGCTTATGACCTTTTAAAAGTATTTACACAGCATTAACAACAATTCTTATCTATCAGTATCACCTACAAAATCCAAAATAACAAAGATCACAAATTTGATATCAACAAAACTCTGAACTACTGAAGAATCAGCCGATGGTCCCACATACACATCCAATCAACACCACTCAAATGCTCTGTTTTCAGAGACATCTCAGGCAATTGAATTATTACCAATACTTCTCCTTTATATACTACTTTCTCTCTCTGACACATTTTTTCACAGTAGATTTCCATTTATATCATATTTGTAATAATGTTGGAACTGAGTTTGCATGATTTTGACTGAGCTAACATTTGAAGGCTGAATATATGAACGTCTGGGGTCCTGGGATCCATCCTGGGATCAATCCTCTGGGATGGGAGAGCTTTGAACCACTGGGATTGGAATCAAGAGGACCGGGACCACCTGGCCCGACCGAGCCCCCCGCTCTCCGCTGCAGCGCACTCGGGAAATTCCTCATGTTCCCCCCTACACCGGCGTCACTGTCTCCGTCCCGCTCTGCCTCTGATATCTCATCCCTCGTGTCTGTTTCTGACTCTCCCTCCTCCCCGACGCTGTATCCATGCCCTTCTGCTCGTGCGTACGGCCCTCTGCCAGCGTGTGCCTGCATTCCCGCTGCAATGCGTCTGGGTCCGGCGTCTCACTTCCCGGTTCGACGCCGTCATCCCGTGCCCCCTGCGCCTGCCTACAGTGGCTGCTGGAGCCCTGCAGCTGCTCTGGCCGCTTGGCGCTACTTTTCAGAGCCCTTCCCGAAAATTCCAGCGTGTCCCGTCTCCAGCGGCGCCGCTTTGGCACCGCGTCTGCTAAGATAGCCGCCCACCCCGGTGTTGTGCTCGCCAAAGTCGCATCAAAACCCATGTTCCTCGCGCCAGCCGTGGCCGCAGCGATTAGCGCTGCGGTTTACCGCGCCCCGCTCCAGCGCTCCCGAGCCGTCCAGCGCCCGAGCCGTGGCGCGCGCGCCCGCCCGCCTCCCATAACCCCCGGCTGCCTCCTCCTGCGGCTCCCTCCTGGGCTGCTGGCTGCTGGGGTTAGCTGCTGGCTGCCCCGTTGCCATGGGACGGAGAAGGGTGGTACCTCGGGCACCCTCTGCACCCTGACCACCCCCCTTCTCTGCCTGTGCCGTCTCGGGACTGCAGGCACTCCCGCCCTGACCGTGCCTTCCCTGCCCTCGTCTCCCACGCAGGCACGGTTTCGGGAATGCCCGTTTCTCTGCCTGCGACCTGCACTGCGTTGTCCCGATCCTGTTCTGGCTGCGTGCCAGCGTCTGCCAGTGCCGTGCGTGTTCCCGCTCGGCCGGTGTCCATACCGCCTCTGCGAACTGGGAAAAAACCCTCCCGCTCCGTCTGGTCCCGCTGTATCTGGAACCTCCCGGGCGCTCATGGCCCCCTGCGGGCCCCCGCAGCTCCCATGGCAGCGTCTCGACTCCCCCTGGGCTGCTCCCAGCTGCGCCACCGTGGCGCCTCTGCCCTGTATTTCCCACCCCTTCCGCCTGTGCTCCCCAGGACTCTAGGGGTAAAAGCTTCGAAGCCGTTTTATCTTTTTTTTTTCTCTTTTTTTTTTTTTCCACAGATTTTTTCAGAGTGTGTGACTGGCATGCCCTGTAGGGCTGCCCAGATGTTGGGTTATTCTTGGGAGCATGTACCCCCCGTGTTCTCAATTTTGACCTTTCTTACCAAAAGCTGAATCATCTCCAAGGTCAGTCCGGAGTTTGCCCTGGTCACTGTCCCGCAGCTTACAGGTGAGGAGTCTCCAGGCCGGCTTCTGGTCCTCCTCCTTCCGGATTGAGCTTGAAACGAGTCTTCTCGGCAGAGGTCGAGAGGTTCTTTTTGAATTTTTTCCCTTGAGAGCGCTTGTTTTCTTCTCGGGCTGGATTTCAGTGGCTGATGGCTGTGGCGTGGCTGCTTGCCAAGAGCCCATCTAGGTGTCTTCTTGGAGCCCACCCAGGGACGCCAAATGTGGGATCATTAGTTTGTCTGAGTGATCCCGAGAATTGTTGGAAAGTCTCTGTTCCCAGCCCAGTGCTTAAAGAAGGAGTCTGAGCTCTTCATTTCGCGGTCTCAAGGTCGTTTATGGTTTCTTATCTACAAAGTTCTTTCTCCTGCCCTGACGAGGTCAGCTTAGCAGGATCGTCTGAGGCATTCTGCCTGCCCACGGGGCAGCCGTGCCTTCTTATACCACAAACTACGTATAACATATTTACAATTATCTCCCAATGCCCATCACCGATGTTAGACAGTGATCTTCTACTCTAAGCCAATCCCCAAGTGCCAACATCACACAGAAAATGGATGACAAAAAGAAGGAGAAAAGACCATGAGGTCGGGGCCTGAATCCTCCATCTTGTCTCCCAAACCCCCCTGTACCAAAATCCTAAAATCTACATTTTTCACCCTGTGAATGAACTATTCAAACCCAAGTGATTCCCATGTCCCCACAAACAGGTGGCAGATCCCTAAAAGTGTCAAAGTCAAGCCACCAGGTGCTTTTGGCAACATCCCAGAGGGATGTGCTGAATTCCCACATCTCCCCATCAATCTTACAACTCAGAGATGCTCTAGGACAGGTTTGTACCTTGGATTGAAGCTCCCAGCTTGGACTGAAATCTCAGAGAGACTTTCAAGGGTCCTTATGATGGCACTGGATTGAGGGAGATGCAGCTCCTTCCCTGGCTGCATTGACAGCATTGCCCAGAGCCGGGCCGTGGGAACAGCGTCACCCTGAGCCAGCTGTGCCCCCTGCCAGAGCCCCCAGGGCCGGGCAGCTGCTCCCAGCCCTGTGCTCTGCAGAGGGAACTGGGCCTGGGGCTGCAGAGCTGCCCCACGGCTCTGCTGCAGCTCTGCCTGCACAGGAGGGGCTGCACGCCTTGGAGCCCCGGCCCTGAGGGCAGAGGCTTGGCTGGGGGGACAGGAGGGAGGGGGCTTGTTCAGAGGGAGAGGCTGCACTGGAGGGGATCCTGTGGACATCTCTAAGCTCTCCCTGCCACAGCATTGCTGGGTTTTGTTTTCTCTCATTGCCTGATCTTCTCTCTGCTTTCTGGGGATTTTCCACCTGCAGGTGCTTCCCGGTGCCTGATCTCTCCCTGCCAGCACTCACAGAGCCCAAATCTCTGTGCACTCTCCTTGGCCTGACAGAACCCTGCCTGTTTGCAGGGCACCGGCTGGGGGCAGGTTCTGTTTGCAGCTTGGAGAAAGGACAGGTCAGCCTGAGCCTGATGGGTCCAGCAAAAGTGATTCTGCTGCTGTCCATAGGCAGAGTAGCTGAAAGCACATTAGGGATCTCCTATTGATCACTAAAAGGAATAGTTTGGATTTTTCAAGCTCTTATCAGAATTCATAATTAATAATTCATAATCAACCTTTAATATTTATCCCCTCTCCCTGCCATTCTCAAGTCGTGGGAAACAGAATACCAAGTCTTTGGAAAGTGCCTCATTTTTATCAAAATCTCTGACTTGGAAATATTCTAGGACTGATCAGAACCCCTCAGCATGTAAGAGCTTAATGAGCATTTCACCTCCCCTGCTGCAGAAGTAGCCAGAGTTGTACTCACAGAGTCTGTAGGCATTGGGATGTTCCAGCTTTAGGAAATCACTCCAGGAGGTGCAGCTGCATTGTCCGGCAGCCAGGGGTTCCTGTGCCAAGGGCTGGCAGTGATTGTGCCCCAGGCACTTCTCAGCACCTTCCCAGCCCTGACTGATTGAAGCTCTCTGTGCCTCTGGGCTGTGCCCGGGCTGGCTGCAGGCAGTGCCCCAGCCCTGCTGGGCTGGCAGAAGAGCTGCTCATCAAGAGAAATGTGCTTTTGAAGCTTTTCTTGGTTACCAGGAGCTGCCTCTGTGCCAGGAGCCCAGCCCAGCTCAGCAGCACAGACACAGCACAAGGACTTAATTGAGCCTCTGGGGCTTTGTGCTCAGGCCCTGATTATCAGTCCCTGAGAGGGAGCTGAAGAAACCTCTCCAGAACTCCAAGTCAGAATCCAACTCCAAACTTTCTTGGACTTTTAATGGGTCCCACTGAGGGACACGACTGAGGAAGTGTCCCAGGCCCCAGGCAGAGCAGAGTACTGGAGGCACTGATGGCAGCTGGGAACAAAGAGAAGCCAAGTCTTGGTGCCCTGGGGCACAGCAGGGTCTGTGCCACCAAGGGCTGGGAGGAGACATCTTGTCCTGAGGCCCTGGGGCCTCCTGGCACAGCCCCAGCCCGGCTGGGCACTGTCAGCCCCTTGTCCTGCCCTCTGCATTCCCCCCATGCCCACATCCCAGGGGCCTCAAGGATCTGCTGGAAGGAGTCCCTGGGGAGCCTTGGCCAGGAATGGCCCTGAGGGCTCCTTCATGCTCACTGAGTTTTTCAAAGGACTTTGGGTTTTGCTTTAGCCTTGGAGTCTCTGAGAGCTTTGTGCAATCATGGCCTCCAATTATCTGCTGTAATTAGTCCCTGGAGAGGCTTTGTCAGTAACAACACTCAGTGGGGCTCATTAATGCTTCAGGGTACTTCAGTTATTTTAAGGTACTTGGTGTTTCCCTTTTGATACAGACTCTGTGAGAGGTTTGTGCAATCATGGCCCCAATTATCTGCTTTAATGAGTCCCTTGAGAGATTTGTACTGACACTCAGTGCAGCTCATTAATACTTTGAGATACTCAAGGTTTTTTAAGGTACTCTGGATTTTCCTTTCCACACTGAGTCTCTGAGAAGTTTTTGCGCCATCCTGGCCTCCAATTCTCTCTTCCAAGGAATCCTTGTGGAGTCTGTGTTGGGGATGGACCTCAGTGGGACCCATTCATGCCCTGAGAGACTTTGGGATTTTCTTCTGACTTTGACTTCTGGAAAGGTTTGTGCAATCTCCTCTCAGGCCCTGATGTTCAAGGACTCAGCTCCAAATGCACAGTGAGGCTCATTAGGATCAATCATTTCCTGACAAACCATGGCTCTGCCTTGATTTCCCTCTGCTCCAGTGCAGTTAATTTGGAATATTTCCTGCTGCAGTTATGGAAAATATTTCAAAGAGTTTCTGGCAAATATGCATTTCTATTTTGAAGGGTTTCTTTTATTAATGTTCTCTTTAGGGCAGAGGTGATTGCAGCATACAGTTGTTGTAGTTAACATATTCCGTAAGTCCAATCCCATATTGTTATATCTATCATATTCCATTGCTGTATTTAACATATTCCGTAAGTCCATATTAGATAAGTCCCAAGTTGTTATATTTGACATATTTCATTAGTCCTGTACCTCTTATTGTTGTCTTGTGGGCGACAGATCTTCACAGCGCAGGAACAAGATCTTCCTTAGTCAGAGCTCCATCATGGTTCTGCCTAAGTAGCCCACTCCCCTTTTATCCTGGTTATCCTTGACAAGCCACAGCTGCAGCCCAATGAAGAACATCACAGCTGCAGCCCACCAAGATAACCCTCAGGACTTCGAAAGGTAAAGATATTTAAGTTCAGGTATATATATATATATTTTAAAGCCTCATCCATTTATAACCCATATATTCACGTCCTCCTACATTTCACCTTTTTTTTTTTTTTTTTTTTTTTTACAAAACATGTTTTTCAATTACAATATTTCAGGTACCTATTACAACACTTTAATTACAATACATTTTCAATAACTCAATGGCCATTTACACTTAAACTCAGCCTGTCCTATTCTTTTTCAATTCTTCCTATTCCATTTGGGTTTATGTCCCATTACCTTTTTTAATTCATTTTGAAAGTGTTATGTCATGATCAGCTCTTGAAAGCATCCCCTTTGGGATTCCTGTCTACAATTTTTCTCATCTGCTAAATGCCCATTCTAGTGGAATCTTTTTTCAAATTTTGATCTTTACTTTTTGTCCTTTTTCATTCTTCATGGAGTCTAAATTTCCAAACTTATCAGCATGTATTAGTACTTCTCTTTTCCCAAACCTTTATCCCTTGGTACTACACTTAACAGGCAAGATGTAGGTTTTGGTCCCTACATAGTTAGCTGAACAGGTCATGTTTAAAATAGGCAGGTCAGATTGGTGATTTTCCAGCCTGCCAACCCCAACATAGGCCTTACAGATGAGCAAACAGTCTTTGCTCCTGAGAACAGTAAATGTCTTTATAAGTAGATATCAGGAGAAATTCTACTGTCCTTGAGACCAAATAACAAAATACTAGAATGAGCAAAAATAACCTTCAATGTAACCACAGTTGTGAATCGAATGTTAGAAAAGTCCAGAACAATAATCTAAGAAGCTTGAACCAACCATGAGGCAGGATTGCAAAAATAAGAGACAAAGGGACAGACATATAAATGTACAAGACAGATAATCAATAAATCCCACTTGCTGAGAAGGATGTGCAACCAATCCCGTCAGAACTTGATCCAACTTAGTGGGCATCAACACGTGATATGAGTTATCTTTCAAGCTCTGCTTGAGAGTTAAAATGATTCCCTTCTTGGAAAGGGACGGCTAAGTTCATTTTGGCTTCTACTTGGGTTACAGATGGGCCAATGGCGACTGCTTTGGTTTCCACTCCAGGGACCATGGCCGTAAGAGCCAAGAGTACCTGAAAGGGTTGCACAAGAGGTAGAGTTGATCTGGTCCATGACATATATGGTGCAATCCCCAGCAACATATGGCCCTTATTTACAAAGGTCCCAGGAATTGGTTAATTGGATGTCTTAAAGGAAAGGTTTAACGGAGCCCTTGGGCCATTTCAGGGGCACAGGAACAGTTTACAACCCACATACAAGGCATGAACTGACAGATCTGGCCCGGCAACCCAAATATCATTTCATAGGTGACAATTCAAAGATACACTGGGGTAAACCGCCTGATTTAAGACATTTGAGACCTTTTATCCTTGAGGGATGAGGTTTCCATCTGGTAAAAAACGAAGAGCCTTTAGTGTTTGGAAACAGGAGACCAGAACACTGGAAACTATGATAAAGACCTGTTCTATTTTCTTTGTCCTTGAACAATCAAGAGCCAAAAATTTGAGGTGAAACAACCCCCAGAATCCTGCCTCCCCGGACAGTTCTTTTCCACACAAAGGAAATTCTAGAGCCTATTTCTTAGGCACTGGCAGATTCATGGGGCAGTCTTCACCATTCCAAGGTCCCAATGAGACGTGGGCTACTGTAACTGGGAAACTTCCAATTGCACCTGTTGGAGGCTATAAAGTGCATGTTCCTTTTTTGTAACCTTTACTAAGGATAGTGTCACAGTGGCCTCTGTTTCATGATGCCTTTGGATTGGAATAATGGCCCTTTATTAAAACCATTCAGTTATGATGGTTATGGTCGGGGAACCCTAGAAGGCCCCCCAATGTGTTGGAAGATTATTTACCTGAAGGAATTTTGTACCCCTCTTGGATTCTTCTGAGGATTGTTTTGTTTCTTGGCCAATCACATAATGCTGTGTCCCACACTTCCAGACAGTCACAAGTTTTTAATCTCCCCACCCGCTGATATAGTATAGTATGTATCTCTTTAATATAGTTTGTAGTACAATATAGTACTGATTCAATAAAACAAATGTTCAGCATTCCAAAGCCTTGGGTGTCAGATGGCATCATTTTAGTGATGTTCCTCACCTGCATTTACAATATTGAGGTCTGTCCCAGTGTGGACAAATGGCTCCCACATTCCCCCAAACCTATCCGTGTCTCAACACTCCTGCCTTCTTTGCTCAGACAACCTGCTGCACTCAGGAAAGAGGGATTTTCTTCCTTTTTTAGCAATCTAAAACTCCTCAATTAGACACCTTCCCTCACAAATACCCTTGCCAAGCCCAGGTGCCTCCATGGATGTTCCCAAACAAGGCAGAACAATGCAAGGAGTATTTTAGTCACACAGGAATTTCTACAACAAAACAAACCAGAGTTGGCTGAAGGCAGACATTAGACCAACTCTTAAAGGACAGACCAGCTTTGAACTCTGTTGCAGTGTGCAATGTCATTTCCTGTTCACCCCAACTCCCAGGTGTGCCCCCTCTTCTTTTCCCCTCCCATTTTACCTCCTGCTAGAAGCTGTCCATCAATCTTAACATTCCAGCAGGTGTGTCGTGTGGTTGGCAGAAACCAAAGATTTGTTCCAGGTCCAGGCTCATTGGCCCGGCCAAGTGTCTTTATCCCTGGCCTTCCCTCCTCCCACCCCTGGTTGGTTTGCTCACCTGTCCCTTCCCTCCCCTGCCCCCAAGCTTAAAAGGACAATGAGACCACAAGGTCTGGCCTTTCTGTTAGGAGCTGTTGCCATTATTCAGAGCTGTGTGACCTTGGAATTAAACTCTGGATTACAACCTTTTCCCCAAAGAATCCACTCTTTTTAATCAATCACCTAAGGACTCTGCCAAGATAAACAAAAGGTTCCTTCAATCCCAGCATGATAGGGCCAACTGTTGTTTCCAGCCAGCCTGAAGTAGCCTGGAGTGGTGAACAGCAGCTGCTCCCTGGCCAAGAAGCAGGCATTGACAGAGCCCTGAAGTACAACTCCATCCGTACATATTGGAATTATATTCCATAGAACTTCTTGCAGTTCAAAGCTCCAAGTGGGTTGTTGGGAGGTGAGTGACCCAAGAGTGAGGGAAGGGAAATGCAGAGAGCCCTGGAAGTGCTTCTGTGCAGACAGCTTGTGGGGAAGGGCACTGCAGACTAGCCCTGTGCCAGCTGTGACGGTGTGCCACAGTGGGGCATGGTAGGAGTGCCATGACCTTCCCAGAAGAAGCGTTCTTAAAAGAACGCCCTGGGGGCACAGGCACATCCACACCTTTGCTTAGTGATTTCAGCTCTTTTTCAGGGTGCTTCAGGTCACGCAAAGAAAGGAGACAGGGTCCTTGTGTGGTGTTCCAAGGAGAGCTTTACAGCTTCCACCTTGAAGGGGTCCAGGGACAAGAAGAACCAGGGTAGCAGGGGAAACAGGGGTTTATATAGGGATAGTGAGGGGCGGGACAAAACACTAGGACTAATGGGAAGAGGGAACAGGAACAGAGCAAAGGGGATGGGCTAATGGGGTGCAAGGGATTAACATAAGACAACCAAGAATTCTGGGGAGGTGATCCTTTAACTCACCATAACCAAAAAGGTTATAGCTTAGAGATCAGCCCTTCAGGAGAGTGCAACAAGCTCCTCAGCTTGTTCTCTGGCCCCCACAACTCCCCCTTCTTTATTTAATAAAAAGCCTTCTCGCAAAGACCTCACAAGTAAGGTCTTAAAACATTTAAGCATACATAAAAAAATAAAAACAATTAAAAGAACCCAAAAACCATTTTTCAGAATGGCAGCAACCTGCCCCTCTGGGCCCCAGTGTCCCAAAAGGTCCTCAAACCACTTTGGGTCCTTTTTTTCCTTAAGATCTTTCACCAACTCCTGAACCTTCTGGATGCAGGCATGGATGCCTTTGCTGGGTGCTTAGATTGAAGCAGCACAGGCCCTTGAATTCCTCGCAGCCATGTCCATGGGCTAAGAAGCAGTAAGAAGTCAATGGCCACTCGATTCTGGAGACTGGCATGCCTGGTGGTCTCCTTGTCTGTCAGGACATCACTCAGCACTGCAGATGTAAGGTTGGCCTGCTTGCCAAGCCAACACCCTGGGTGAGAAAGCTCACTGAGGGCTTTCATGGTGGCAACCCATGGTAGGAAAATGGACATCGCCACTGTCTTTTTATGAGGCCAATCGACAATTTGGTTGTCACAATTTTCATCTAATTGAGTGAGCACTCTTTTTGGTGAGCTAATTTGTTTTTCCGTTGCCAATCATGAATTGTGGTTGAGTTTGGGGTGAGGATGGTAAGCTGGCCAAGGGTGCAAGAACCTCCCTGCTAGTGGGAGGGGATTCCTGCCCACACCCTGTCCACACAGATGGGGAACATGGCCCAGGGGAGCACTCTGCGGTGGCGAAAGGACATGGAGAGTGTGCTGCTGGTATAATTGTACCAGTTAATTGAGTTGTAAATTTTATTGATGGGTGAAACATCTTTTAAATAGATGGATTTTTGATATTCTGACATGGGCCATGGTTTGTCTGTAGGTCTGTAATAAAACTTAATGCTGTAAGTGGCATTGGAGGACCCCAAAAATTCAAATTCTTGGGGCTCCTCTGGTGCATGTGGCAAAATCCTCGTCCATTCATCCCATATGTCCACCAAGTTGGTCTCCTTCCCTGTGAAGGGGTACTCATTGGGCTTTAACAGAATTCCTACCAGGCATGAGGCCAGAAGATAGCTGGCGCTGCCCATGGACAGGCTCATGTTGTCCTGTTGGAGAGTCTTGGTGAGGGTGATCCAGATGTTCTCCTGGGGCTGTGCCACTAGCCACGCTGTCTTGGTTTGAAAAGACAGGTGTCCGCTAAGGAAGGCAGGAGCCTCTGCTGAAATGGAAAATGTAAACCCCCTCCCTCCAAATTGTTATAATTTTGAAATTAAGGGGGCTCTCAGACAAAGATATGGGAGCAGGAATAACAGTTCTTTACCAGGAAAAAAGCAAATTGAAACAAAACAAAACAAAACAATGCAGCAATACAAAACACTGACAAGAGTCAGAATACGACCTGAAACCTGGTGGGTCAGGGTGGTGGTAGCAATCCTATTAAATGGTGGCTGCAATCCTCCTGGAGTGGCAGGTGTGGTTTTGTTGAAGCAGTGATCCCGTAGAAGGGTGTAGTCTTCCTCTGAAGATCCAATGGTGGTGTAGATAGGCCTGGTCTTCCTCTGGGAAACCAGTGGGAAAGGACTGCTCCTCTGGGAATCCAGTGGAAAAGCCTCTTTTGGTGACCGAAAATCTCAGATTATAGCCAGGAAGGAATACTTGGTTCCTCCCCCTGGGCAGAGCATCTCACAATGGAATGATGTAATTTTGATCAGTCATGCAGTGACACTCAATGGCCCATTCACAGAAGATATCTCCCAGAGGGAGGATTGGTTTGTGGAAGAGATAAAGAAAACTGAAAAATTAACAGATGGTAACTGCCACACCTCTAACAGATGGCAAATAGAATACACACATTGCCTTGCAATCCAGGACATTATCCACCCCTTATTCTATTTCCATCTGCATCACAATGAAACCTTACACACAGTTCTCACTTAAGACTAGGTTTCTCTGTGGTACACAATGGCTTTCTCCATCTTTCTGCATTACCCACCAAGTGTAACCAGGTCCCTGAGCAAAAACAATCCCACAGATGGGTTTGTCTTTGCCTGTGGTGGGATTAATCCAAACCATCTTTCCTAAAATACATCTCATATGTACCACAGGGACCTTATCTCCATCCACTGTGTGTAAGGGTTCAGACTGGGCAGGACCAGCTCAATTGATGGAGCCTCGGGTGTTGACCATCCAAGGTGGCTTTTGCTAAGTTCATTTCTCAATTTCTAAAAGTTCCCCTCCCAAGTGCCTTTAGGGTAGTCTTAAGCACTCCATTGCACTGTTCAACTTCTCTGTCAGCTGGTGCATGGTAGGGGATATGATAGATCCATTCAATACCATGTTCCCTGGCCCAGGTGTTGATAAGGCTGTTCTTGAAATGGGTCCTGTTGTCCAACTCAATTCACTCAGGGGTGCCATGTCCCCATAGGATTTGCTTTTCCAGGCCCAGGATGGTGTTCTGGGCAGTGGCGAGAGACACAGGGTAGGTTTCCAACCATCCAGTGGTGGCTTCCACCATGGTCAGCACGTAGCACTTGCCCTGGCGTGTCTAGGGCAGTGTGATGCAGTCAATCTGCCAGGCCTCCCCATACTTGTACTTGGACCATCACCCACCATACCACAGGGGCTTCACTCACTTGGCCTGTTTGATGGCAGCACACATCTCACAGTCATGGATAACCTGTGAAATACTGTCCAAGGTTAGATCCACCCCTTGGTCTTGTGCCCACTTACAGGTGGCATCTCTACCCTGATGACCTGAGGCATCATGGGCCCATTGAGCTAGGAACAACTCCCCCTTGTGTTGCCAATCTAAGTCTATCTTGGACACCTCTATTTTTGCTGCCTGACCTACCTGTTCGTTGTTTTGGTGTTCCTCATCAGCCCGACTCTTGGGGACATGGGCATCTACATGACAGACTTTCACAGGTAGCTTCTCTAACTGAGCGGCAATGTCTTTCCACTCATCAGCAGCCCAGATTGGTTTTCCCCTACACTGCCAGTGAGCCTCTTTCCACCTTTCCAGCCATCCCCACAGAGCATTGGCTACCATCCATGGATCAGTGTAGAGGTAGAGCTTTGGCCACTTCTCTCTCTCAGCAATGCCCAGGGCCAGCTGAAGAGCTCTGAGTTCAGCAAGCTGACTTGATCCACCTTCTCCTTCGGTAGCTTGTGCAACCTGTCATGTGGGGCTCCATATGGCTGCTTTCCACTTCCGGTTCATCCCTACGATGAGTCAGTGAAAAGAGCGTAGCATGTTTCTTCTGCTGGTAGATGGTTGTATGGTGGCGCTTCTTCAGCCCGTGTTCTTGTTCCTCTTCATCAGTGAGACCAAAGTTTTCACCTTCCGTCCAGTGTAATTATCTCCAAAATTCTAGGGCAATTCAGTTTTCCAATACAGGCGCGCTGTGTGATAACAGCAATCCACTTGCTCCATGTGGCACTGGTGGCATGGTGGGTGGAAGGAACCTTGCCTTTGAACATCCACTCCAGCACTGGTAGTCAGGATGCCAGGAGGAGTTGTGCTTCTGCACCAATCATCTCTGAGGCAGCCTGGACTCCTTCATAGGCAGCCAAGATTTCCTTCTCTGTGGGAGTGTAGTTGGCTTCAGACCCTCTGTAGCTTCGACTCCAAAATCCCAGTGGTTGACTCTGAGTCTCCGCAGGCATCTTCTGCCAAAGGCTCCAGGACAAGCCATTGTTCCTGGCTGCAGAGTAGACCATGTTCTTTACCTTGGTCCTGTCCTGACTGCGCCAAGAACTACTGCATGAGCGATCTCCTGCTTGATCTGGGCAAAGGCTTGTTGCTGCTCAGCACCCCAGTGGAAATTGTCCTTCTTGCAGGTCACCAGGTAGAGAGGGCTCACGATCTGACTGTACTCGGGAATGTGCATCCTCCAATAACCTATAGCGCCTAGGAAAGCTTGTGTTTCCTTCTTGCTGGATGGTGGAGACATCGCAGTGATTTTGTTGATGACCTCAGTGGGAATCTGATGTCGTCCATCTTGCCACTTCACTCCCAGGAACTGGATCTCTCGGGCAGGTCCCTTGACTTTGCTTTTCTTGATGGCGAAGCTGGCTTCTAGCAAAATCCTGATGATCCTCTCTCCTTTCTCAAATACTTCCATTGCTGTGTTCCCACACACAATGACGTCATCAATGTACTGCAAGTGTTCTGGAGCCTCACCCTTTTCCAGTGCAGCCTGGATCAGTCCATGGCAGATGGTGGGGGTGTGCTTCCACCCCTGGGACAGTCAGTTCCAGGTGTACTGCACACCCCTCCAGGTGAAAGCAAACTGAGACCTGTATTCTACTGTCAGAGGAATGGAGAAAAATGCATTTGCAATGTCAATGGTGGTGTACCACTTTTCTGCCTTGGACTCCAGCTCGTACTGGAGTTCCAGCATGTCTGGCCCAGCAGCGCTCAGCAGTGGAGTCACTTCATTCAAGCCACAATAGTCCACAGTCAATCTCCATTCTCTGTCAGACTTGCGCACAGGCCAGATGGGGCTGTTGAAGGGTGAATGGGTTTTGCTGACCACCCCTTGGCTCTCCAGTTCACAGATTATTTTGTGAATGGGGATCACGGCATCTCGATTTATCCGATACTGCCGGCGGTGCACTGTCGAGATGGCAATTGGCACTCGTTGCTCTTCCACCTTCAGGAGTCCTACTGCAGATGAGCCCCCGATAGTCCAGGCAAAGTGTTCAACTGCTTGCTGTTTTCTGCCTCCACAGCAGCTATGCCAAAAGCCCATCTGAGTCCCTTGGGTCTTTGTAACAGCCCTTCCGGAGGCAATCTATGCCCAGAATACACGGGGCCTATGGGCCAGTCACAATAGGATGTTTTTTCCACTCTTTCCCAGTCAGGCTCACCTAGGCTTCCAACAGGGTCAATTGCTGGGATCCCCCGTCACCCCGGCAATGGAAAGAGGTTCTGCCCCCACATGTACCGATGCTATCAGGGTACACTGCACACCAGTATCAACTAAGGCATCATACTTTTGTGGTTCTGATGTGCCAGGCCATTGGATCCACACCGTCCAAAAAATCTGGTTTTCCCGTGCCTCTCCCTGGCTAGAGGCAGGGCCCCTCTAACCTGGGTATACATGGTAGAGGTACCTTCCAGGGGATCTGACAGATCATACTCAGCAGCTCGGTCATGGGAGGCTGAGGCTACCTTCACTTTACTGGAGTTCCCTCGATTAGTGTTTCCTCCTTGAGCTGACACCCCTGCTGCCAGGACAGAAGTGGGTTTTCCATCCCACCTTCCCATGTCTTCCCCATGGTCATGCAGAAAAAACCACAGGTCAGCCTGTGGGGTGTACCTCCTCTCTCTAGCTGGGGAACACTGGGCTCTGACTTTGGGGCCTGTGACTTGTACTGGTGCAATGTGGGAACTGTTCCTCCTCACCTCCTCCCTCATCTCCCTCATCTCCTCTCTGAGTTCTTGGACCACGGCAGAGACATGAGCCTGCATGGGGCCATTGATCACACTTTCATAATTCCTAAGCTTGTTGGCCACAGAACCCACTGTCTCATGGTTGGTGTCGGCATTAATCGTTGCAATAAAGGTGGTGTATTGAGATGGCCCCATTCCCAACAATGAGACTTTGCCAGGCTCCAACATTTGTCCTAGTGCACCAGACCTTATCAGGTCATTATCATGCTTTGTCCATCCCCTCCCAAAGAGTTGATTTAGCATCCAATGCTGCCACTTCTCTCAGCTGTTGGATCCCTTCCCTAAGAATAGTCAAGAGTCTTCCAGCGCATTCTATGACTGGTGCTGAAGGCTAACTCAGATGCACCTCATTCCACACAGGACAAATCCTCTCTCTGGTTTTCACTTATTAAAAGATGTCTGCAACACCATCCCAGAGGGAAAAGGACCCTTGCCCCATGCAAAATCTGATTGATACCACAGGTCCTGGGTCAAGGATCCCAAATTCCTTTACCTCACCACCATCCAGCTGGACGTCTGTACCCACATAAGATCCCAGACCCAAAGTAGCCAGGTTGTATAAGCCTCACGTCCCGTCATACA
>JALJVW010000730.1:0-10505 GCA_024865655.1 Emberiza elegans | reverse complement strand
ATGTCTGAGCTGCTGCCTGCCTGTTTTGAGTGGCCCACAGTGGCTGCATGCACTTGCCCTATTGCCTGTTTAGACTGGGGATTCATGACACCCTTGCTCAAAATGTGGCAGCAGAAGTACCAAGGTCACAGCTCCTTTTGAAAGGGGAATTTTAGGATTTTTTTCAAGCAAAGGGATTGCTATTAGATTGGGTGCTGTTAAATCAAAGGGCCCATGGCTCACAACTGTTTGTTCCGACACAGTACAGGCCTGGATAGATTCCATTAGACAGAATGAAAAAATCAATTTATTAGAGCAACATAACTTTTGTATCTTTCCTTGATGCCCATCTAACCATATACAGTGCCCATTGGTCATAAAAGAGAAACAAGGTTCTCAGTAGACACCCAAAGAGCAACGTCACACAGTGCCCGCCAGGTCCATATCTCTCTTCTTCCTCTGGTGTCCATGGTATCAACCCCTGGCATTCCAAGGAGCAAGATACAGGGGATCACCTTATCTTCAGGAGGCCTTGCTGGCTCACAGGGACAACACAGAATGTCTTTCCCACAGCCCATGGCTCACAAACTCCCTTTGTTCCTGCTTTCAGCACTCTGAGGCCTGGATAGATTGCATGACAGAATGAAATAATCAATAAATAGAGCAACATGGTTTTGTATCTTGGCAACAATGATGCTGCTGAACCATGTGAACTGCCTTTGCTCTCTCTCCCTCAGTGCAGAGATCCTGTCTGGATGCAGGGAAGGAGTGATGCCAGCTCTTCACAGTGCTGGGGGACACAGACAGCCCCTTCTTCCATCTCAAGGTTTATGGTTCAGCAACCCCTGAGCTGTCCTTGGGTTAGAAAGTGCACAATAATATCCTTCCCCAGCTGGGATCATCTTCTCCCTGTGATGAATAGGTATGATTCATGCTGATAAAATTGAAAGAGTAATCAATATTGATACTGTAAGTAATATTTGGGAATAGGTAAAATGGTTAAAAGTTGTAATGTTAAAAAAAAAGAGAGGGAGAGGAGGGACTCCACCCTCCCCACTCTAGCAGATGTTCACAAGGACAGGGCCTACCATATAAGAATTACTATTTGGGAATAATAAAAATAGTCAAAAGTTGTAATACCAAAAGAAGAGAGGGAGAGGAGGGGCTCCAGCCCCCCCGGCAGATGTTCACAAGGACAGGAGGAAGAAACTGAAGATACAGATGCTAAAAATGAACAAGAACCTTGTTGGGTCCCAGAAAAATGCTAATTATAAGGGATTTATTGCTTCGATATGTAGATACAGCGATATGTGCTTTTGGCTTATATTGTACTAGCTTGGTGCGCATGTGTAACCCAAAGGTGAATTAAAGGACAAAGAGGAAGACTGCAATTCTTCATCAATGACGACCCCCAAAGACTTGTGCGACCACCGAACTGAGTGATGGCGCATGCACAGTAAAAGTGTTCATGAGGGCAGAAATAGGTAGATGACGAACCAGAACTGGGAGAATATGGTATTAACACATGGCATATAAGGGGGGAATCTTCACTTGGCAAGTTCGTACGCAGGGTGGCACGGGTCCAAGAAGCCCTGCACTCCGTACCCCGCGGTTATCCTTTGCTTATGCGCTATTGTTAGAACCAAATTATCCCTTCTTTATATATTTTCTAAATTATTTAATTAAAATTACTGCTATCTTAAATATTGTTTGGAGTGTTTTTATGAGGAGATAATTGAGCAAACATAACAATACACCTCATACATGGTGTATAAATTCCATTCAAACACAGGATTCTGTCTGGTCAGTGTCAGCTTCTCCTCTTAATCCTGATGGTGTCTTCATGGCTGAGCAGGCAGGAAGAAGTTTGTTTCTTCTGATAAGAGAGCAATAAATTCTCTTTCTCTGAAAGATTTAGGTGTCCTGTGGCTGCTATCTCCCTGCAAGCCCTTTCTTTAAAAAAAGTATCTCACATAGCATAGTTTCTATTTTAACATTATGCTATCACCTAAAACTATATTTAACAGACTACTAAAAACATTAATACAGCACCACTTTCTGACATAACCCATATAATATTCATTTGAATATTTGCGAAAAGCCAATCATACAATGTGCATTTTTCCCACAGGAGGACTGGGCTCCCCCAGTTGTTCCCTGTACAGGCGGGACCCTCCCTTCCCCTCAGGCCTCTCCCGCGCTGAGGGGCCGCTGCCGCTTCCCGCCCTTCGCGCCCGCCCTCAGCGCCTGCCCGGAGCTGGGGCCGCCCCGCCCGCCCTTTAATCGAAGCCATGGAGAAGGAAAACCGCTTTAAATTGTTCATGCCGCCGCGCCTGAGCGCTGGGCAGGTGTCTGCGGGCAGATCCCAGGTGAGCGCTCGGCCGCGGGGCCGCTGAGGGCGGCCCATACCACACCCCCACCCCGGCCGCCCCTCGGGCTGTGCTGCTCTGGAGGCCGCGGCTGAGGAGGGGACGGGGAAAGCGCAGGGCCCTTCCCGGGGACACGGGGACAGTGCTGGGGCCGGGGAGTGCCCCCAGAGAGCCCGGGCTGGAGCACACACACACCTGCCCCTTGTCCCGGCACAGCCCCGGGCTGGAGCACACACACCTGCCCCTTGCCCCAGCCCCGGGCTGGAGCACACACACCTGCCCTTGCCCCCGCAGGGCTGGAGCACACACACACTGCCCCCCTGCATGGGCCGGGACGGCTCCTGCTGGACTCATTTCTGTGCATATGCCTAGAGTGGCATATGCACAGCCATCTTCGGTTTGAATTTCAAAGACTTTTGTTGTTGTTTTCTGTCAAAACTGAAGGGAATCATCTTCTCGAGCATCTGCTCTGTGCTGTAAGTCCGCGTTTGATGTGGGTAATTCAGCCCAGAGAGCAAGCAGGGCTCTATGGCCAGCCGGGGTCTGTGTACAAATCACCAACGGGACGGGACTGCTGAGGAACTGCCTTGAGCTGTTTTATTTTCCAGCATCAGTCTCATTACATGGTTATGACAATGGGAAGATGCCAGCAGCTCACATCGCAGGCAGCAGACAAAGAACTTAATGTTACAACTTACTTTTAAAGTTTTTTGACCAATCACACAAAGCAAAAGCATATTGACAGTAGTTCTATCCAACCACTATAAGCACACGTACCTTTGGTTAAAACAATGCTTGCTTATTTTGAATACAATACCTGCTTGGAAGCCTTAAAACACAATGCACAGAGCTCCATTATTAAGCTTAGAACTTCCTAATATCTCGCTAGATAAACTTTTCTGTAACTTAGGGAGTTATTCTAGCCAAGTGTTAATACACAGACCATTGTTCTATTTGTCCTTACTTTTCTACTTTTTACATCATTTTTCTGCTGACCCATCTCATGGCTACTGCTTGGCTCTGATCACAGTTCTGCTGTCTCTGAGGCCTGCCTTTTGCAGCTTTCCCAAAACCCTCTGATTTGATGGATTCCCACAGGCCCCACTCAGATGCTGGCACTGGCGTTGGTGTCTTGGTCTCACCAGATCAGGTGTGCAGTGAAAATGTTCTGTCCCCACACTGAGTTATGGGAATTCAACAAGTTATTTTTTCATGTCAAAGCTCCTTATGAAATATGTTGAGATTCAAACAGGATATTCTGACAGCAGATGAGTTAGCTGTTTACAGGATGAACTTCTGTGACTTAAAAACCTTGTAAAAGGGTATTTTCATGCTGAAACATAATCAGATATGGTTTAGAAGTGCCCTTGGAAGTAAAGCAAAAAAGAAATATCAACTACTGGTCTTCGGAAAAGTAATTTGTCTCCTTGAGTCCTTTGCCATGCACCAGTGCCCAGACAGGCAGGAGCTGCTGAGTTCCCTGCACTGAAAGCTCCCCTTTGGCCACAGTCTGTAAATCAAACTGCAGGACACCAACAGTTTGATAAACCACTGGGAAGGAAGAAGTGAGTTCCAAAGCCATTACCAATACCTTGGGCTTTGAAAACTGTAGGCAGCTGTTTTATTAATGACAAATTCTATTTTCACATCATCTGTAGGGATTTTTTCCCCTGGATTTTATAATTCTTTCTTTACAAATCTACCCATAAGGAACTAATATTTAAATTTGTGCAGGGTTTTAACAGAAGCTCAGATGATGACTTTAGGCTGCCATTCGATGTGTCGAACCATGGCGAAATCACTGATTCAGGTACGATTGGAATATTTGCCATGCACCTTCTTTAGATTTTTATATATTGTCAAGTTTTAATTTTCATGAGTAGTCTCACAGTTTCATATCTGTAACTGTTAAATACAGTTCCACTGTTACTTTTTTTAGAAATACATTGATCAAAATCTCTTCATGTTTCAGATACAATTTCCCAGCAAGTGAAACTTTGCTCTGAAGTAGATGAAGAGGTCAGCTAAGTATCAACTCTGCACATCTCATTCCTTGGGGTCTTTTGAATTTGTTCCCAAACAGTGCCTAAAGCATTATTCAGTAGATATTTCAGGGCTAAAGGAAGTAGTCAAAAGGGAATAATGTTTTCTGTCTCCTGTTTAAAGCTGAATCACTTAGAGGAGATATTTGTGATTTAGTGAACATGCCTGGAAACAAATCTTTAAAAATTAAGGTGATTGCAATGTTGTTGTTGTTTTTTTCTTTGTTTGAAGTGCCTGTGAAGTCTATGAGCTTTAATTAGAGTAAGATTTAAACACTTAAGTATCCTTGTGGAACTGGTTCTGAATATTCTGTTGAGGGGCAGAAGGGTTGAAGTCAGAGTATTCTTTGGAAAACTGAAGCAGATTATCCCAATTGCCTTGTCTGGCTGTATTTTATCTGTAAAACAATGAATTCAGTGGTTTCCTCAAGCACTGGATTCTTTTGACAGTGTCTTTACCAGCAGATCTCTGCTTTAGCACAACTCAGTACAGCTCATTTTTTTTTTGCAATAGCTTCTGTACTTTGCAGCTACAAAACACTGTTTGCTACCACAAAATAAAACACATTTCTTGTGCTCTCTCTGCTGATTTTCATATCCCTGACAACTTTTTAGACTTTTTTAATCCTAAGCTATTAAAGTACCATCAGGACTGTAACAAAACTGTGATGCAGCCAAAACAAGGATGGTGTTTTGGGTGTTGTAAATGAACCAAAGGGCCCTTGGGGCTCGTGTGTGTTGCTCTCCTGCCTCGACCACTGGCCCAGCACTGCTTGTAGGACACTTTCAAGGTGTTCTAAGGGCACAAGGGTGGTGGTTTTCCTTCCTGCTCCGTGTGTGAGCAGAGAACTGCTGGGACACTTGGATATTTATAAATCCATGGGTCCAGATGGGATCCATCCAGGGTGATGAGGGAGCTGGCAGATGAGCTTGCCAAGCCTCTCTCCATCATTTATCAGGAGTCATGGCTCACTGGAGAGGTTCCAGATGATTGGGCACTGGCCAGTGTGACACCCATTTACAAAAAAGGTAGGAAGGAGGATCCTGGTAATTCCAGGCCAGTTAGCCTGGCCTCAGTAGCAGGTGAGATAATGGAGCAGTTCACACTGAGTGCTATCACACAGCACTCACAGGATGGCCAGGCTATCAGAGCCAGCCAGCATGGGTTTACCAAGGGTAGGTCATGTCTGACCAACCTGGGCTCCTTCTGTGAGCAGGTGACCGCCTGGTGCATGCAGGAAAGGCTGTGGATGTTGTGTGTCTGGGCTCCAGCAAGGCCTTTGGCACTGTCTCCCACAGCACACTCCTGGAGGAGCTGCAGCCCATGGCTTGGGCAGGAGCACTCTGTGCTGGGCTCAGAACTGGCTGGATGGCCGGGCCAGAGAGTGCTGGTGAATGGTGCTGCATCCAGCTGGCAGCCAGGCACCAGTGCTGTCCCTCAGGGCTCTGTGCTGGGACCAGCTCTGTTCAATATTTTTATAGACGACCTGGATGAGGGCATCAAGTCCTTCATTAGTAAATTTGCAGAGGACACTGGGCTAGGAGCTTGGGTTGATCTATTGGAAGAAAGGAGGGCTCTGCAGAGAGACTTAGATCAGTTGGATGGATGGGCAGAGTCCAGTAGCATGAAGTTTAATAAGTCCAAGTGCCGAGTTCCACATTTTGGCCACAAAAATCCCTTACAATGTTCCAAGCTGGGGACAGTGTGGCTGGACAGTGCTCAGGCAGAAAGGGACCTGGGGGTGCTGGTGACAGCGGTTGAACATGAGCCAGCAGTGTGCCCTGGTGGCCAAGAAGGCCAATGGCAACCTGGCCTGGATCAGGAATGGTGTGGCCAGCAGGAGCAGGGAGGTCATTCTGCCCCTGTGCTCGGCACTGCTGAGGCTGCACCTTGAGTGCTGTGTCCAGTTGTGGGCCCTCAGTTTAGGAAGGACGTTGAGATGCTTGAGCACATCCAGAGGAGGGCAACAAGGCTGGTGAGGGGTTTGGAACACAAGCCCTGTGAGGAACGTTTGAAGGGACTGGGGCTGTTTAGCCTGGAGAAGAGGAGGCTTAGGGGTGCCCTTATTGCTCTCTACAGCTTCCTGCAGGAGGTTGTAGCCAGGTGGGGTCGGTCTCTTCCACCGGGCAGCACTGACAGAACCAGAGGACACAGTCTCAAGCTACATCAGGGAAGGGACAGGTTGGATATTAGGGAAAAAATTTCACCAAAAGAATAATGAAGCACTGGAATGCTCTTCCCAGGAGGTGGTAGAATCACCATCTCTGGATGTGTTTAAAAAAGACTGGACATGGCCCTTGGTGCTAGAGTTGAGGTGTTAGGGCACAGGTTGGACTCGATGATCTGAGAGGTCTCTTCCAACCTCATTATTCTGTGATTCTGTGTGTTCATGGCAATATCACAGGTACTCTTGGGCAAAGTCTCTGAAGCTGCTTTTACTTAACTCAGCAGTGTCTGTCAGAAGGAGAGGACAGAAATGGTGTGAAGAACCTGCTAGAAGGAATTTTGGCTTCACTGATAATTCTGGCAAAACTTTTATTGATTTTGGTGGACTGCAGTTGTCCATGTCTTTAAGCTCATCTATTTGGTGATGTCTGAAGGGGCTTTGGGATATTTCATTGTATTTGTTTCTCCCATGTGCTCTGTAATGCCTTTTGATACATACATAGAGGATGCACAAAGATTTAAACTTTGGCTCCTGATCATATATAAACTTATATCAACATCTGTGGAAAAATATTACTCTTGTGATGTTTCTAAGAGATAAATATGTTATCTACAACAGCATTAATTAGATATTATATACTATTAATTAGATAGTATTTGAGATTAAATTGTGGAACCTGTTTTAATAGAATCCAGAAACAATGAATGAATTGTTCTCAAAACTCTACAAAGAGGCTGAGAAGATCAAGCAGTGGAAACTGACTGTGGAATCAGAACTAAACCAGAAAGAAAGAAAAAACTCCAAGAGCATAGAAAGATTATTGAAGCACAGAATAAAGCCATTCAAGAACTGCAGGCCAGTATTGTATAGTGTACATTGAATGGATGAAGTTCAGTGCTTCCTGATTCAGTCTGACACTATTATTGATACAATTAAATATTAAACACTGTTGCAGTTTAGTTTGTGCCTTGAGAAAATGATTATTTTGAGAAGTTGCAGGCACCTGTCCTGTGTGAGGGTGTGAAGAATATACCTGTATGAAGAATATACCTGTGTAAAAGTGTCTCATTTGCTGGTAAATTATTGTTCATTAATTATTGCATCTTTCATGCAAAAGATGACTCAGCATGTAATACCAGATAAAACAGACTTCTGTCTACTGATGCCCTAAATTACTTTTTCATGAGGGATTTGAGAAGTCAAAGTGCATTTCTAATAGATTTTTCAATAACAGTGTCTTTTTTTTGCATCTGTTCCCCATGAAATTAGTTTGAAAATGAAAAACTCCATTTGAAACTGGAAGATGAGATATGTGAAAATAAAGATCTCTTGAAAGAGTAAGTAACAGAACCAAATATTTATTTTTGTGGTGGAAATAATCCGTTTTCACGTGGGCAGTTTTATGTAGCTGTTAAATTTTGAAGGTCATTTCCATTGTTACTCCTTAGGTGCACAAAGTACTGTGCACTCCTGTGCAAACATGATATTTTTTCTCTCCTGTAGAGCTGCTGCTTTGAGGCATCTGTGTAATCTGCTCAAGGAAACCTACACTCGCTTCACAGAGAATACCAGCAAATGTAAATGCTTTTTTAGTTTTTATTTATCAGAGTAAATGTACTTCTAGCTTGCTCTAAATTCACAAGCAGAAGAAAGAAGAAGAAATTTCTCATGCTGTTCAGATAATTCTCCAGTTGAGATTGACTGGATATGGCTCTCAGAATGAGAAGTGAATTTTAAGTGGCTCACAAAATTGGAAGTGAAGCTCCAGGTCTAACAGACTTTTGGTTTGTAATGCTGAATCCAGAGGGCTTTTGAAGCCAGTGAAATTGTTTGCTGCAAGGTTGCCAGCCTGGGAGCTCTTTGGGTGCCTAAACAGTGATCCAGGTTTGGGGCAGTGCCCACAGCCCTGACTGGCACTGGCAGCCACTGCAGAGCAGGGCAGGGCTCCTCAAGGCTGCTCAGCCCGTTGGAGGTTTGCAGTCCCATCCACACACTGGGAATATATTAAGGCATAAGAAGTGACACTTCATGCCTGTTTTTAGGAGCAGAATCTGCTCTGAATTCCCAGCCCTCTGGAACAAATTTCCAGAGCTGACATTTCCTGTTTTCAGCCATCACACATTTGTGGGGAAAAAAGGTCTTAACCCCAAGGTATAATGAGTAACTGGAATTCTTCTCATGAAACTGAACAAGCCAAGACAGTTGGATAACTTGATGAAGTTTAAATTCTTGAGGTTTTAAAATATGTTCTTGATTGGGACTTTTATTTTATATGCAATTTAGAATTGTTACTATAATCATTAGAATTTTACTGACTTGATCATGGATACTTAAGAAGTGTCTATTTCTTTTTAGCCTTAATTCTAGAAACACTTGTATATAGATGTACTGTTCTTTTTTGATAGCTGTTTCTTTTACTGTTCTCTTTTAATTGTTTTCTTAGGAAAAATAGTATCAATTACAAAAGTAAAAGGAAAGAAGGAAAATATGGGCATGGAGTGTTGCTGCAATTGTATAATGACAGCTCTGTGGTTATAGGTATCTGCTGATAGGAAGAAATTCAGTGCTAAACCCCAGATTACAGTTTATAAATACTAACAGTTTTGATACATTATTATTCAACAGCATTAATACTATAATAATTAATATGGTCACATAAACTGATTCAGAATTACACTTGTCACAGAAAAAACATGTCTTAGGAAGGAAATTTAAAAGCTGAGCTTGCTTAATGTTTCAATGAAATACACATTTTCCCTGGATTCTGTAACTTTTGGCACCGTGTTTCATAATGACTTATTTAATAAGAATGGAGCTGAGAATTCCTTTTTAAATTCATTATGTTGATTAAGTATTATGACTTGGGTAGCTGGCATCTTGTTCAAAAGAAAAACTTTCTCATATGTTCTTGCTTTGATAGATGAACAGGAAAAGGAAAATACAATACAATTGTATGAGGAACTTCAGAGCAATATAGAAGTAAGTGACCAAGCTTGATGAAAGGAATGTGAGTAATGTGAGCTGAGCTGAGTTCCATGTTTATGTTGGGATACTGTTTGTATCCATCATGTGTGTAGCATGTCATGTGTGATGCAGGAAGTTGGGTTTTCAATCCCTTTTCAAGAATTATTTTTGTGTTATATAAAACACATTCAGTGGAGAAAGTGCAGCAGTGTGTGGGATGTAGATCCCTGTGATCTGTGTGATGGGTGCTTAGTGCTGGGTCACTGCCACAACTTCTGTCTTCTTTTTGGGCTCTGTTTCACCCACCTGCTGGTTCCTCAGAATGGCTGAGGTGGGCAGCAGCCCCTGGAGAAGTTCCAGGGGTTCCAGTATTGAACTTCAAATATTAAATTTTGTTTTTAGAGAATGACAGTGGCATTTGAAGAGCTTCGTGTGCAAGCAGAGAACGACAGATTGGAAATGAGTTTCAAATGTGAGAATTGTGTTTATTGTGTTTATTACACATGCAGTGTCAGGGCAGAGAGAGATGTGAGGTGCTGGAATGGTGAGGCAGATCACACTGAGACACTGGGACCCTTCTTTTTATTCCTGCTGCCTTTGTTCACTGCCTGGCCCCTTCTATTGCTGTTCCACTGGGCCAAATCTGGAACTTTATTTTCAAACAGTCACTCAAAATTGAAGTTTTGTCTGTGAAGTACAGTCTGGAGATCAATACTTATTTCACATAGTTTGTTTATTTAAATGATAATGCACTAGTGTATAGCTAAAGAAACTTTAGCTGAATGCTCTCTCTATGTGTAAGCCTAGTATGTTTTCTGTTTCATTTTCACATGCTCTTTTCTGTTTGTATTTTGATTATAAAATCAAACATTGCCTCAACTGTAATTACTCTTGGGAAACAAATGGTACAGCTGTACAATTCCAAGCAATCTTAAACTGGAAGTTGTATTGAACTTGGGTATATTTCAGCTAGAATGTTAACT
>JALJVW010000725.1:0-15059 GCA_024865655.1 Emberiza elegans | reverse complement strand
TGGGAAGAAAACAAAGGGTGCAATACATTGTCTTTTTGTTCTGGTTTGAAGGCAAACCGGAGGAGAGTCTAATCCAGAATTACAATTTAATAAGAAAATGAAGATCAAGGCAATGATACAGAAAGACTGCCTTAAACTGACAGAGTCAGGATATAACCTGACACCCTGTTGGTCAGGGTGGTGGCAGCAGTCCCATTAAATGGTGGCTGCAGTCCTGTTGGAGTGATGAACATGATTCTGTCAAGCAGTGATCCTGTAGAAGGGTCTGGTCTTCCTCTGAAGGTCCAGTGGTGGTTCTGGAGCTCTTGTCCTCTGGGAAATCCAGTAGGCAAGCTGCTCCTGGTGTTGCAAGCCTCAGCTTATATCCAGGTAGGAATGCTTGGATCCTCCCCTGGGCGGAGCATCCCACAATGGGATGATGGAATTTTATCAGTCCTGCAGTGACACTCAATGGCCCATTCACAGAAGATATCTCCCCTGGAGGGCGTTATCAGGGGTGAGTCATGGAAGAGATAAAGAACACTGCCCACCTGTTTATAGCAGTTGATGAAGATGGGGATTGAAAACATGCATTTGGTTACATCTTGCATTGCAACCTGAAACAGTGGGGTAATCCTGCTCAGGGGTGAACACCACCCCCCCTTACCCAAACTGGCTCAGGTGTAAAACCCCCACCCTGGGAAGGCCACACACACAGGGACAATGTCACACTTGCCCTGCCCCAGGGGAGGTCTCTGTCCCTGTCACCCCTTGCTCTCCCCCCTTTTCTCTTTCTTTCCATCTCTCTCTACCTCACATTTACTGTTCAATAAAATCCACTTTGAATTTGGTCTCATTATCACCTTAACTGGGGCAGAGGCATCTCTCTAATAATTTTCTTAACCAGATTGTGACATTATTTTGGCACAGTGAGTTCAGGGCACTGTTGTCTGACCCCAAGTGCCTTTGACAACAGCATGGTTCCCTCCTCTGAGGAGGTTGTGGTTCTCTCTGGAGGAACTCTTGAAACTTGGACAGCCCTCCTTCCTCTGGGGAACTTATGGGAGAACTGATGAGGAAAAATGGCTGTTGTGGGTGGCCAGTGTAAAAAGAAAATATTTTGTTGTCCTTCCTTGAAAAGTTTGTTAAAATCACTGGAGGAAAGGGAGCAAATGATACCAGCAAGACTGACAAGGTTCATTCACCCCAAGGTGAGGAACACAAGGCTGCTGAAAGTCCCACAAGAAGCCCAGCTCAAGTAGCTAAATTCCCAAATAACTCCAGCCCCAGGGTCTCCAAATGGAGGATTTTTTCTTCAGAGTGTTCACCTTTGGCAGATCCCAGACTTTTTAGCCTTTGATATCTGTATTGGGCTCCCCAAGGGAGCTTTTTTGGGGAGAGAACCGCCATCAGCTGAGGGGGTCCTGTCCAGGGGATGGCCCGCCCAACGGGGGCCACACATTGGTTTTTGGGATCCCTTCATGTTTGGGAGCCGGGGCTGTGGAACTCACCCCAGGCTGACTTGGGAAGGGGGGCATTCCTGGGACCCCCCAGCCAGGGATTTCTGCAGGTTTATTTTGTCACCCCCTCTGGGGGTGACAGGGCCTGTGTCCTGGGGATGACTTCATGATGGGCTTGTCCCCCCATTAGTCTCATATGTTTAGCCCAGAAATGAGTTCTGCACCTTTAAGGCTGGTTCCTCTCAGCCCAAAGGGAGGAGGAAGAAGCTGCAGTCTTTGTTTTCAGGGTCTGCACTCACTGCCTCCAGGGCTCCTGGATGGACAGAGGGCCAGGACAGATGCTCTCTCTTTGCTTTTTAGTGCTCGGGGGTTTCAGCTCTGGCCTCAGAGAATGTTCCCTGGGACTGTGGTTTTGTGGTTTTTTGGAGTTGTTTAAACCTTTCTGGACTGAATTCCCAGAACACCACCAGCAGCTCCCCCTGTGGCCCACCTGGCTGAGCCTGAACCCGGGCATTTCAGTGCTGGAGGGACCCATAAGAGACTGATAAGAGACTGAACCTGGGACACTTGGGCCTGAGCTTGCCCAAACCTTGGAGTTTGTCATGAGATTTGGAGCAGCAAGGTTTTATTGGTTAATATTGCTCAATTTTTGGCTGGTGAATTAGGGCTAAATTTTTTCCACTTTTCTGGGGCTAAATATTTTCCAGAACTGGCTGAGGGTGGGGCTGCTGAATCTGCATTCTAGAGGAAAACTCCTTTTGGAGGTTTTCATCCCAAATTTGACTAAACCAGGACAGGGTGGTGGACTGAGGGGACCCAAGAGGCTGGACTGGGGGCAGGCTGGAGGGGGTCCTGGGACTGCCAAAAACCCCAAAATCCATAAGCAGGACCCTGGAGAGGGGGGGATCCCCAGGACCCATGGGATCCCCAGCAGCCCTGAGATGGGGGGCACCAAACCCCAGAGGATGAGACTGGAAATGGGACTCTCCTGGTGGCTTTTTTCCATTCTCATCCTTTTGATTTTTGGACATCAGGTGACTTCTGGAGATGGACTTGGGTGGGAAAAATCCCCAACCCAAGGCATTCACACCTTGTTTTTCCCCAAACTGGGATTTTCCTCAAACCATCCCACAGTGACATCCCCCCTGCCCCAAACTGGGTGAGCTCTGTCCCAAACCTGACCCTGATCCTGGTCTCAATCTCACTCCACATTTAGACACACTCTCAGTTCTGTATTTAATGTCATTCCAGTGTCAGACTCGTCTAGCCCCAGACCCAATCCCAACCCCAGCCCTAAAGCCAATCCCATGTGTAGCCTTTACCCCAACCCCAGCTCTAATCCAAATCTCAGCCCCAACTCCAAGCCCAGCCCCAATTCCAGCCCCTTCCTAAACCCTCAGCCCCAAACCAAATCCCAGGTTCAGCCCTTCTGGGGGTTTGGGGGTGTCTCTGTCCCTCTGAGCCCGATGATGTTTGGGTGGGGTCACAGCAGGGCTGAGAGGGACAGAGACCCCCCCAGCCTCCCCAGGTGTGAGAAGGTCGGAGAGCCCCCCCAGCCCCGAGCACCCTCAGCAGTGAGAGGGACACAGAGCCCCTGGTCCCCAGCCCTGCACAGGCATTGCCTGAGGCCAGAGGGATGGAGACCCCCGAGCATCCCCAGGGTGAGGGGACAGAGACCCCCGAGCATCCCCTGGGCTGAGAGGGACAGAGAGACTGCCCTGAGCACCCCTGGCACAGGGGTGAGAGGGAGGGAGACCCCCAGGCATTCCCTGGGGTGAGAATGATGGAGACCCCTGGGGAATGGCCTGGGGTGACAGGGACAGGGACAACCTTCCAAGCCCCCCCAGGCATCCCCAGGGCAAGAGGGTGAGACCCTCAAGCATCCCCTGGGCACTGGACAAAATAAACTTGGCAGAAATCAAACTTAACTCTGCATAAAACACTTTGAATGAATATTTGATTTTCCCACAAGTCCCTGTGTGATGAAAACACAAACAAATCCCAAACATGAATAAACTGACAATCCAAGCAGTTTTGGGCAATTCCAAGTTCCACTGGTTCCTGCACAGCTCCAGCTCAGCTGCTGGCAGGTTCCAATAAATGAAAAGAAGAAATTTGGCCCAATATATATTATTCAAAGGAAGGGAAAGCTCTCTGTAGCTGTCAACAAGGTGACGGGGATGAAGAGAAAAATCATTCTCACATTTGGGAAAGAACACAATCCTGGGAATTAAGGAGTAATTTGGGAATTTAGCGACTTGAGCTGGGCTTCTTGTGGGACTTTCAGCAGCCTTGTGTTCCTCACTGTGGGGTGAATGAACACTGTCAGTCCCACTGGTCTCATTTGCTCCCTTTCCTCCAGGCCTTTTGACAAACTTTCCAAGAAAGGACAACAAAATATTTTCTTTTTCACTGGCTACCCACAACAGCCATTTTCCTAATCACTTCTCCTATAAGTTGCTCAGAGGAAGCTGCATCCAAGTTTCCAAGAGTTCTTCCAGAAAGAACCACAACCTCCTCAGAGGAGGGAACCATGCTGTTGTCAAAGGCACTTGGGGTCAGACAACAGTGCCCTGAACTCACTGTGCCAAAATAATGTCTCAATCCGGATAAGAAAGTTGTTAGAGAGATGCCTCTGCCCCAATTAAGGTGCTAACGAGACCAAATCCAAAGTGGATTTTATTGAACAGTAAATGTGAGGTAGAGAGAGAGATGGAAAGAAAGAGAAATAGGGGGAGAGCAAGGGAGTGACAGGGACAGAGACCTCCCCTGGGGCAGGGCAAGTGTGACATTGTCCCCTGTGTGTGTGGCCTTCCCAGGGTGGGGGTTTTACACCTGAGCCAGTTTGGGTAAGGGGGTGGTGTTCACCCCCTGAGCAGGGATTACCCCACTGTTTCAGGTTGCAATGCAAGATGTAACCAAATGCATGTTTTCAATCCCCATCTTCATCAACTGCTATAAACAGGTGGGGCAGTGTTCTTTATCTCTTCCATGACTCACCCCTGATAACGCCCTCCAGGGGAGATATCTTCTGTGAATGGGCCATTGAGTGTCACTGCAGGACTGATCAAATTCCATCATCCCATTGTGGGATGCTCCGCCCAGGGGAGGATCCAAGCATTCCTACCTGGATATAAGCTGAGGCTTTCAACACCAGGAGCAGCTTGCCTACTGGATTCCCAGAGGACAAGAGCTCCATAACCACCACTGGACCTTCAGAGGAAGACCAGACCCTTCTACAGGATCACTGCTTTGACAGAATCACGTTCATCACTCCAACAGGACTGCAGCCACCATTTAATGGGACTGCTGCCACCACCCTGACCAACAGGGTGTCAGGTTATATCCTGACTCTGTCAGTTTAAGGCAGTGTTTCTGTATCATTGCCTTGATCTTCATTTTCTTATTAAATTGTAATTCTGATTTAGACTCTCCTCCTGGTTTGCCTTCAAACCAGTACAAAATTCAATGTGCGCACCCTTTGTTTTCTTCCCAGAACAGGATTTCCCATTCCCAAATCCTCATTGGATGGAGGAGGAGGCTGCGAGGAAGAGGAAAGAGCCCTGGGACACCCAGTCAGGTGAGGAGGAAGTCAGTGGCCCTTTCCCCCTCTTTCCTGCTCCATCTCCCAGCCCAGCATGGCCCCCGGCTGCAGGACAACCCCAGTGCCAACGCCGTCCTGCTGGGGATGAACTGGGGAAATCTCCTTCCCCTTCCCTCTGGCACAGAGGCAAATCCCATCCTCTCCTTGTCCTTCCTCCCCCAGACAAGAAGCTGAGGATGGAGACCACAGAGGACAAATCTCCTTGGCAGAACCTCGTGAAAGAGGCAGTTTTGAGTGGCTCTACAGTGCAGAATTCCAGTGGGGAGGAAAATCCCCAGAGATCCTGCAGGAGGAGGGGCTCCAAACCCAGCCCAGGATGCTCTGAGGAGGAAAGACCCACCCTGAGCCAGGAAGGTGGACAGAGCTTCAGCCAGAGCTCAGAGCTGGTGGTCCAGGAGCAGCTTCACGATGGGGAGAAGCCCCACAAGTGCTTGGAGTGTGGGAAGAGCTTTAGGCACAGCAGCACCCTGATCAGCCACCAGATGACCCACACTGGGGAATGGCCCTACAAGTGTGGGGAGTGTGGGAAGGGCTTCAGCTGCAGCTCCACCCTCATCACCCACCAACGCATCCACACAGGGGAGAGGCCCTACGAGTGTCCCCAGTGTGGGAAGAGGTTTTGGAGAAGCTCCCATCTCCTCCAGCACCAGCGAATTCACACCGAGGAGAGGCCCTTCCTCTGCCCTGACTGTGGGAAGGGCTTCAAGCAAATCTCCCACCTCATCACCCACCAGCGCATCCACACTGGGGAGAGGCCCTACCAGTGTCCCCAGTGTGGGAAGAGGTTTCAGACCAGCTCCAATCTCCTCCTGCATGAGCACATTCACACTGAGGAGAGGCCCTTCCTCTGCCCTGACTGCGGGAAGGGCTTCAAGCACAACTCCACCCTCATCACCCACCGGCACATCCACACTGGGGAGAGGCCCTACAAGTGTCCCCACTCTTCACCAGCAGCTCTCACTTGACCAGACACCAACGGAGGCACCGGTAAGGAAAGCCCTGCAAATGCCCCAAACTGCAGGAAGAGCTTCATGCACCTCTCCAGCTTCATCCCCATTGGAGACCCCATGTTGGGAAGAGCCCTGGTGATCCATGTTCCCTGTGATCCATGCTGGGAAGACACCTGTCCCTTTTCCTGCCCCTGCCAATGACATGATGTGGGATTGAAGAACATGAGGGTCTGGCCATGGCCCTGTCATTACATTCACTCCCACCTCAGGTCATTGCCAGGGGCAGGAAAGGGACTCTCTCTTTCCCTCCTGAGGAGAAGGGTGTCCTTTCCAGGCAGGGGAAATTGTTGCCAGGAAGACCCAGTGAGTTGTGTTTAGTTTTCCTTTAAATAGTTTTTATTTATCCCTTCTGTTACCAATATTGTTTATGTTCCTCTTTGTTCCTTATCTCATTTCTGTTCCCAATAAATTGTTCTTATCCCAGCCTGGGATCTTTGCCTTTTGTGCTTTCCATGGGAGGCAGGAGGGCAGCGAGGGCAGCGTGGTTTTAGTGGGAGCAGGAAATTGGGGAATCCCATTCCTGAACCCCGGCCCATGGAAACCGAGCATCCCAGCTGGTCCCAGCCCTGGTGGCCATGGCAACAGCCTTGGGAGCGGGTCCCTGGCTGGGGCTGTGGGAACCTCTTCCCTCTGGTGCCCAGGGACAGGAGTGGAGGGAACGGCTGCAGCTGAGTCAGGGCAGGCTCAGGTTGGATGTCAGGAAAAGGTTTTTGCCCAGAGGCTGCTGGGGCCCTGCCCAGGCTCCCCATGGAAGGGTCCCAGCTCCAGGGCTCTCTGAGCTCCAGCAGCATTTGGACAGCACTGCCAGGCCCAGGCTGGCATTGTTGGGGTGTCCTGTGCAGGGCCAGCAGTTGGACTCGAGGATCCTGATGGGTCCTTCCCAGCTCAGCCAATTCTGTGGTTCTGGGATCCCATGAGCCTGGGGATGGGAC
The DNA here is from genome assembly GCA_024865655.1 of Emberiza elegans. Taxonomy (NCBI): domain Eukaryota; kingdom Metazoa; phylum Chordata; class Aves; order Passeriformes; family Fringillidae; genus Emberiza; species Emberiza elegans. The sequence continues at coordinate 8,074 of JALJVW010000725.1, read as the reverse complement.
TGCCAATGGTTGCCATGGCAACAGGGCTCTGGCTGCAGGCCTGAGCTGGTGTCCATGGCAACCACCCCTGGCATGGGGTCTCCATGGAGCTGCCAAGGGACTGACCATAGCAACAGGGGGCTGGTGATGGTTGCCATGGAAACTGACCATAGCAGGGGCAGGGGTTTGGGATGGCTGGGGTTTCCATGGGGATGGTTGCCTGCTGGAATGTCAGGCATCAGATTTGTCCCAGGGCCCTCAAAGATTTGGGTTTCCATGGGGACTTTCAAGGGGTCTCAGGCTGTTCCAGAGCTGGAATGTCACAGGCAGATGAGAGGGGCTCCCATGGAGACCTCCCAGGGCTTTCTGGGGATGGTAAAGAGCCATGTGTGGTCAGAGGCAGTCATAGGGCATTCCATGGTGACATCCCAGGGGTCCTTGGGCTGCAAAGGCACCGATCTGTCACAGGCACTCACAGGGGCTCCACAGTGACATCCCAGGAGTCCCAGGCTGCCAAAGAGCCTGGATGTCCCAGACACTCACAGGGGTTCCTGTCATGGGCACAGTGGGAGCTTCAGGCAAAAGCTTTATTTCTTTATTGGAGAAACTCCTGCTGAGTCATGAGATGGAGAAATGACACCCAAAGCCACCATGGATCCTCAAACCCCTGCAGGGCCCCTAGACTTAAAAATTCCTTCTAAAAAGAGGAGACTGGGAGCAGCTGGATCCAATCCCAGCCCCAGAATTTGTCAAAGGTTTATGTGTAAAAGATTGGACAGGTGGAATTCAACTTTAACAGAATTTGTCCCACAGGATTAATGATAGAATACCAGATAAATTTATATAAATATGTCTCTGGCTTATTCTGATCATGATCAGACAGAAAGATCACTGGCAGAGTTATTTACTCCACAGTTCAGGAGCTATAACAATTATTAGAATATAGTGCTCTAGGGAGCAATTTTGAAGTCAACAGGGCCTTGCTGGAGTTGTTGGAGCCCATTGCAGGCAGAGCCTCCTGCTCCAGCAGGAACTGCCTTTCCTGTGCCATGAGCAGGGCAGGTCCCACTGCAGGAAAAGCCCCAGGCCAGCCCCAGCACAGGGAAGGCCTCGGGCACAAGGGCAGAGTGCCGTGCTGGGAGCTGTGCCAGGGAGAGCCTGAGGCACCAAAGGCACCTTGGCAGCAGCAGCTGCTTGCAGGCCATGGCCAGAAGCCTCCCTTGGCAGCCCGGCCTGGTGGCCACCACTGCAGAGCTGCTGCCTCAGGGCTCATTCCTGGCTGGGCTCTGAAAAGCCACTTCTGCTCCAGGAGCCTGACTGGGAAGCCATTGGCCCCAGCACCTTGGGGACAAGATATTAATGACAAAACTCTTCATGCCAGCAGAGCCAAGGCAGGGGCAGAGGAAAGGGGAGAGCCAGGCCCAGGGGACAGGGCTGCCATGGTGATGGCTGTGAGGTCACTGCCCCTGCAGCAGCCTGGCTGCCCTCAGCAGACATTCTGGCCAGAAGCATTGTGAGGGCACCCAGCACATCAGAGAACCCACACTACAGGAATTCTGTCCCTGGGGATGAGAGGGTTTCACTGGGTCAGGTTGCACAAAGCTCCTGCTCTTGGACAATTCCTGGGATGGGGCATCAACTTCTCTGGAATAACTGTTGCAGTTTTGTGCCACTCTCATTCTTGTAAAATATTTCCTCTTTCTAACAAATGTAAATCCACCCTCATTCAGTTTAAAGATATTGACCCTTGTTCTATTACTGCAAGATTTAGGAGAAAATAACTTTGATCAAAATTTTTCCATTTTCATAGGTCTTGGAGAGGACACAAAAATCTCCCAAGATGGGGTTTGGAGGTCGCATCACATAACCAGCAGGGAGAGGCTGAGGGCTCTGGCTCAGTGGTGTGGAGACTGAGGACAGAACAGGAATAGCCTGGGAGGGATGGAAGGGTGGTTTCAGAGAGGCTGGAGCTTTTCTTCATAGTGGGAATGAGCCTGAAGAAGACATAATAGCACCAAGGGCAGCTGGGGAGGCCCAGACTGGACACCAGGAGAAAGGAATTTCCCTGACAGGGCAGGGCTGTGGTGCAGCACGTCCCCCAGAAGGAGCCTGGAACAGCCCAAGGCTTTGTGTGGGCAGGCAGAGGCAGGCAGGAGGCAGAGCTGTCAGCAAAGGAAGGGCCCAGCCAGGTGGGCAGCCAGGGGATGCCAACAGCCTGCAGGGACAGAGGCAGAGGCAGGGACACCAGGGACAGCCTGGGCTGCACAGGGCACAGGGATGGGCAGCAGCTGCAAGACAGCCCTGGAGCCAACTTGGGCAGCACTTTGGCCATGGCTGCTGGCCCTGGGCCTGAGGCCACGAGGGGACACCCTTGCAGGCCTGGGGCTCATTGCCTCCTTGCCCCTGCTCAGCAGCCTGGCAGGGGCCGCCCCACGGTCCTGCCCTTGGCATTGCACATCCCCACATCCCAGGGCCCATCCTGAGAAGAGCCCTGAGCAATGAGGGAGGGACAGGATCTGTTGGGGCTCAGGCCTTGGCCCTTTGCATTCCTGAAACACATCCAGGTGTGCTCAGCACCAGAGACACCTTTCCCTTGCTTGTCCACACCTGTCATCACTGCCACCAGTGTTCTGCTCTACCTGGAACCTGGGGGCATTTTCACATAAGTTGTGTCCCACAGTGTCCATTAACACTACAAGGAACTTCAGTGTTTCAATCTCACTTTGAGTTCTTGAGAAATTTCTGAGCACACTCTGAGGGACTGAGTCTGATGCAAAGAGCACCAAAGCCCCAGAGGGTCATTAAAGTCCTTGTGCTGTGTCTGTGCTGCTGAGCTGGGCCGGGCTCCTGGCCCAGAGGCAGCTCCTGGCAAGGGCAGCGCTGCAGAGAGACAGCTCTGGCCAGGAGCAGCTCCTGTGCACAGCCCAGCAGGGCTGGGGCACTGCCAGGGCCCCTCAGGGACACCAGCAGGGCATAGACAGAGCTCACAGGGGCTCAGCACTGGCAGGGGCTGTGGGATGTGCCAGAGGGGGCTGTGTCACAGCAGCACTTCTGTGGCTGTGTCATAGAGGCACAGAGCAGCTGTGATGTCAGCAAGGGGCTGTGTCACAGCACTGAGTGGGCTGTGTGAGGTCACAGATGGGGCTGTGACATCTCAGAGTTTGTTTTGTGAATTCACTGAGCAGCTACAGCAACATAGAGGGGATTCTGTGACATCACAGAGCAGTCTGTGATATCATGGCATGGCTGTATGACATTAAAGAGTGGGCTTTGAGGTCAAATTGTGTGCTGTGACATCATCGAGTGGTAGTATGACATCACAGGGAGGGTTTTGTGACATCATTGAGAGGATTGTGACATCACATGGCTTTCTGTGACATCACAGATTAGGGTATGAGGCCATAGAGAAGACTCTGCCATCATAGAGGGTGGCTCTGTGACATCAAAGAGTGGGTTGTGACATCACTGGGTGTCAGAGTAACATCACAGAGGAGGCTCCGACATCACAGAACAGACTGTGACATCACAGGGTGAGTTTTTGACATCACAGGTGGTTGTGTGACATCACAGTGGCTGTGTGACATCTCAGGGCTGTGTGACATCACATGGACAGTGTGACATCACAGGGCTCCTCACAAGGCTATGTGAGGTCACAGGGGCTGTGTGACATCACAGAGATGGCTGTGTGACATCACAGGGGCTGTGTGACATCACAGGGGCTGGTGTGAGGTCCTGGGAGGTCACTCTGCCCCAGCCCCTCACAGTTCCCCCAGAGCAGTCCAACCCTGCTCGTGCACAGTGGGGTCCCCTGTCCCCCGGGTCCCCCCCCCCCGGCCCCCGCAGCCTCCCCAGAGGATGTTCCACGAGATCGACCCCAGAGCCTGACACGGGGACGGGGGCCGGGGCCCTGGGGGTGGGACAGGGGGACAGGGACCCCCAGCAGCGTCCCCGTGTCCCCCAGGGCCAGAGCCTGGGCCAGGCCTCCTTCACCCTGGTACCAATGAGGCCTTGAGAGCGCTGAAAAAAATCCCCGGCAAGGGATCAGCAAAACCCAGATTGAATATTAAGGGACAGCAGCACAAAGTTCCTTGGCAAGAGTCACTCTGCTCCTGACTGGACACTTCAGGCACACCAAGGAAAAAGCAACAAAAAACAAACAACAAAACCAAACAGAATCCAGGCAATCAAACCAGAAATTAACCCAGAACTGTCCCTGTGTTTGTGTGTGTGTGTGTGTGACACAAGGACAGTGAGGGCAAGGATAAAAGGAGTACAGCCTAAAAGCTTAACAGAGCTCAAACTCAACAGGACTTAACTTAAACCTTAACCTTAACTGATACCTTCAATTTCACAATTTAGCAAAAGAACAGCACTTAACAGTATTTAACCTAACTTAAAACATAGGACTTAGCAATTTAACAGAGGAATAACATTTAATATTTTAACTTAGCTAATAAATTAAATTAAACTTACCAACTTAGCAAAAGAACAACTCTTAGCAGCATTTAACTTAGCTTAGACCTTGTGACTTAACCTTACTTACTGCTATCTGGATATCTGGCTGACTCAGCTATCCAAGGCACTCAAACCCCTCAGAGAGCAGCATTTCTGCCACATTTCCCCAGCACAGGCACTCCTGTGTGCACACAGACACAAAGAGTCAGTGCAAGGCACCTGTGAGCAATTCCCTGAGGGCAGGGAATGCTCCCTGCTGATCCTTTGGCATCTCCCAGTGGGTGAAGGGCTGAGCCTGGAGGAGTGGGGGATCGGCCCAGGCTCTGTCCCTGTTCAGGATCCCGAGTGCAGCAAACAGGGAGAGTTCCCAGCTGGGAGGGCCCCACTCAGAGGGAGTCGCTGGCCCAGGAGAGCTCCAAGGGCTCCTTTTGGAGCGCTGTTTGTAGGGCCCCAAGAGAGGGGCTTCAGTCCCAGCAATGGTTCATCCTGGCCACACTTGGCATCAACAGCTTTCTTTGGCAGGGTGAGAACAGGGATGTTGTGCCACTGAGGGAACAAAACCAGTTCCCAGGGCTGCTGCTAAAGGAACCAGGAGCTGGTTGGGCAGCAGCAGTGCCTGGAGCAGACAGTGTTTGTGATGAGCTGCAGAGGAGCTGAGCCCAGGGGCTGTTGGCCAAGGCCGAGGCCCAAGGAGCATTTCTCAGCTGGCAGGGCGGCCTGAGAAGGGAGGGGGGGCCATGGAACCATGGGACCATTGTGACAGGGCCCCTGGAACCAAGGGACCATTGTGACACTGTGGGGCCCTGTGAGACCAAGGGACCATTGTGACACTGTGGGGCCCAAGGGACCATTGTGACACATGGATTATGGAGACCACTGTGACATTGCTGGGCCTCATGGAACCATGGGGACTGTACTGACACTGTGTGGCTCCATGGAATGTAAGGGACCATTGTGACACTGAGAGGCCCATGAGACCAAGGGTCCATTGTGACACCACAGGGGCCTCATGGAACCATGGAGACCATTATGACACTTTGGGGTGTCATGGAACCAAGGGACTGTACACTGTGTGGCTCCATGGAACCAAAGGGATCATTGTGACACTGAGAGGCCTCATGGAACCATGCAAAAATAGGCCTCCATTGTGACACCATTGGGACAGGGCCTCATGGAACCATGGAGACCATTGTGACACTGAGGGGGCACCATGGAATCACAGAGACCATTGTGACACTCAGGGACCCATGGAAACATGGAGACCATTGTGACACTGTGAGGCCCATGGATAAGCAAAGTCATTGTGACACTGTGAGGCCTCATGGAACCATGGTCCATTGTGACCCTGTGGGGCCTCATGAACCAAGAGGCCTTTGTGACACTGGGGGGGAACCAAAGCGTTGTGACACCAATCAGTGGTCCATTGGACACTGGGCAGCCAAAGGAGACCATTGTGACACTGCAGGGCTGCATGGAACCAAAGCTCCAGGGTGACACAGAGGGCCTCCTGTCATCAATGGTCCATTGTGACACTGTGGAGCCAGAGGAGACCATTGTGACACAGCAAACCCCCAGGGTCCAAAGGTCCATTGTGACATTGCAGGGCTCATGGAACAGAGGAGTCACGTGACATTGTGGGGCCTGGGGAACCACGGAGACCATTGTGACACTGCAAGGGCTCATGGAATCCTTGGGACCATTGTGACACTGCAAGGCCTCAGGGAATCCTTGGGACCATTGTGACACTGTGGGACCTTATGACACCTAGGGGCCACTGTGACATTGTGGGACCCCATTGAACCTAGGGGCCAGTGTGACACTGCAGGTCTTCTTGTAATCAAGGGGCCATTGTGACACTGCTGGAACCCATGGAATCAAGTCACCATGATGACACTGCAGGGGCCCCATGGATCCAAGGCACCATTGTGACACTATGGAGCCCCATAAAACCAAGGGAACACAGAACAGCTCTGGCTGGTTTGGCCTCCCATGGACTGCCTGACTGCTCCAAGTGACCTTTGCATGTTGAGGGTCACTTCTCATCTGCTGCTGAAACACTGGGGCTCTGTGCTTTCCTTCCCAATGGAAAAGAACTGTTCCTTCTGCTCCAGGCACCCATGGCCAGAATTGGGATTTCACCTCCAAATTTCCTAATATCCAGGGATTCTTCCCATAGGAATATTGCCAGGACAAGTCTGGCTGGCAGTAGTTTCACAATGGTCACCTCTCATCTGTCCCCAAAACACTGGGGGAGGTTCCATGCTCTCCTTCCCCTGGGAATGAACTGTCCTGCTTCTCCAGGTGCCCATGGCCGAGATTGGGTTTCCACCTCCAGAATTCCCTAAATCCAAAATCTGCTATTACTGACAAGTCTAGCTGGCCTTGGCCTACTGAGGCTCTCACCTGCCTTCCAAACCTTGGAGCTCTGTGCTTTCCTTCCCATGGAAAAGAACTGTCCTTCTCAGCCAGGTGCCCATGGCCACAATTGGGATTTCACCTCCAAAACTGCCTGTTGTGACAGACTGGAGGAGATTGTTGGCTCTAAACATTTTGTGTGGGGGAGGAAGGGCAGGTCCAGCCTTGCCCTGCCCTGTAAGCCCAGCCCTGCCCTGCCCTGTGACCCCAATCCCCAGGGGCCTCCAGTGGGTTTAGGTTTCTACCTGAACCATGGCACACTGAACCCCCAGCACCGCCCTCCCACCCTGGGCACTGGGGCCCTCTTGGCTCTACTCAAGTTCTGACCAGGGGCTTTGATATTGTCTTATGGACTCTTTGTTTTCCAGGGATTGTTTTGATTCACACTATGGTTCCATTGTTCTAGGGTTTTTGTTTTGTTCCTTTCACCAATTTGTCTGCCACCTTTGCCAGAGTTTGGTGCACAAGAGGCACCAGCCAGATATTCTTTAGAGGTCAAAGGTGACACAAAACATTTTACTGGCAAAGGGAAAAACCAAGAAATTTTTTGAAGTTTGCATAATTATACATCCAATTACACAAGCAAACCTTATCATAGCAGTAACTTCATTAATTTAAACAATTTACCCTAGAAGCCTTTAAATACAAAGCTGTTGAAAACCAAAAAACTCCATAGTTGTGGATTAGAAGGAGAATGCAGAGAGACAGAAATGACAGAAGGGCTCAGTAAAAGACACACATTGTGACTATCAGTTCCTAGGGTTCCAGTGAGACACAAACCCCCATTGTATTTAGCATGTTTCAAGAGTCCTTTACCTTTCAAAAATTTTACATAGAACACAAACCAGGGCCTCTCAAGGACTCCTTCAAATGACCCAAAATTCTCACAATAAAGAGCATTATCCAAAAACCAAGAAAGGGAGAGCTGAGAAAAACACATCAAGCTGTAACTCATCAAAATTTCACCTAGAAACCTTCCAATACAAAGATTCAGATACAAAAATGTTCCATATAAAATTGACATGGACTCAAAGACCACAGAAAGACAGAAGTACAGGAGAAAGGGTGAGACCTAACCCAGGAGGCAGAGTCCATACCAGGGCTGACCTTGTGCTCCGTGTTTTTTAAGCCCCTGGGCCTTTGTGGGCCTCCCCAGGTGGGATTTCTGATCGCTCAGGCAATCAGGGCTGGGTTAGCACTGTCCCCACTGTGTGACTGATTGACA
>JALJVW010000724.1:0-13095 GCA_024865655.1 Emberiza elegans | reverse complement strand
GTCCCAAATGCAGCCCAGAATTCTGAGGAAAATTTGTAAAACCCGGCGTAGAAACGGCCCAAAATGGGGAAAATCTGCTCAAAAAATGGGGAAAATCCAAAAAATGGGCCTAGAAATGGGGAAAAAGACCCAAAATGGAGAAAATTGGAAAATGGGAAAAAATCAAATTTTGGGGTAAATTGAGACCCCCCTGATTCCCAGAATTCCAAACCCAGCCCAGAATTTTGAGGGGAAAATTCTGAAAACCAAGAAATTGGACCAAAATGGGGAAAATTGGACCAAAATGGGGAAAAACAAAAATCCCAAAATTGGGGAAAATGGCCAGAAATGGGAAAATGGCCCTAAAAATGGGGGAAAATCCCAAATTTTGGGGTAAATTGAGACCCCTTGACATTCCCAGAATTCCAAACCCAGCCCAGAATTCTGAGGGGAAAATTCCAAAAACCCGTGAAAATTGGATAAAATGGGAAAATGGGGAAATCCCCCAAAAAATGGGAAAATGGGGAAAATCTGCCCAAAAATGGGGAAAATCCAGCCAAAAATTGGCCCAAAAATGGGGAAAAATCCCAAATTTTGGGGTAAATTGAGACACTCCCCACCCCGACATTCCCAGAATTCCAAACCCAGCCCAGAATTCCTGAGGGGGAAAATTCCAGAAAAAAACTGGCAAAATGAAACGGCCAAAAATGGGGAAAACGCCCAAAATGGGAAAACTCCCCAAAAAACAGCCCAAAAATGGGGAAAATTGCCCAAAATGGGGAAAAATCCCAAATTTTGGGGTAAATTGAGACCCCCTGACATTCCCAAATTCCAAACCCAGCCCAGAATTCCTGAGGGAAAATTCAAGAAAAAACCCCACAAGAAACGCTCCAGGGTGGGAAAAACTGAGAAATGGGAAAAATCCACCCCAAAATGGGGAGAATGGGGAAAATGGGCCCAGAAATGGGGAAAATCCCAAAAACCAAAAAGACCCCTGACATTCCCAAATTCCAAAATCCAGCCCAAATTCCTGAGGGAAAATTCGAAAAAACCCGGCAGAATTCCAAAAATGAAATGGGGAAAATGGCCAAAAAAAATTAGAAGAAATTTGGGAAAATCCCAAAATTTGGGATCTTAGAGACCCCCGAATTCTGAAAATCCAACCTCCCAAAAATGCACCCAAAAATGGGGAAAAAATAGGGAAAAATGAGGGAAATTAAAAATGGGAAAACTGGGAAAAATTGGGGTCGAATTGGAAAAAATTCCAAAAATCCACCCTAAAATGGCTGAAAAACTGGGAAAAGCCCAAAATTGGATTTTGGGAAAACCCCAAAACTTGGGGAAAAAACCCCCTGATTTTTGGAGAAATTTTAAGAAATTTTGGGGAAAATTTGATTTTAAATTTTCAAAGATTTTGGCCCATTTTGGGGAAAATGGAGAAATTTTGGGAAAATTTTGGGTTAGAATTTTGGAATATTTTGGGAATTTTCCAAGGTTTTTGCCCCAAAATTTTTGAGGGGGAACTTTAGAGGAATTTTGAGGATTTTTGAATTTTTGAGGGTTTTGAGGAAAATTTTGAGGATTTTGCAGAAATTTGAAACCCAGCCCAGGATTTTTGGGGGAATTTTGCCAGAAATTTGAATATTTTGGAATTTTAAAGATTTTGCCCGAATTTTTTGAGGATTTGGGGGATTTTGAGGAATTTTGAAGGATTTTTGCCCAAATTTTGAAATATTTGGAAAATTTTAAGGATTTTTGGAATTTTTGAGAATTTGGAAATTTTCAAAATTTTGAGGATTTTTTGAGGAAATTTGGAGGAAATTTTTGAGGATTTTTTGAAAGAATTTTGAGGATTTTGAGGAATTTTGAGGATTTTACCAGAATTTTCAAGGATTTTGAGGGGAATTTTGAAAATTTTGAGATTTTGCCAGAATTTTTTTGAAATTTTGAATTTTTGATTTTTGGCAGAATTTTGAAGGATTTTGGGGAAAATTTTGCAGGATTTTTGGAAAATTTTTTGAGGGGATTTTGAGGGAAATTTTGAGGAAATTTTGAGGATTTTGGGGAAGAACTTTTGAATTTTAAAAGATTTTGGGGAATTTTTGAGGATTTTGGGGGAATTTTGAGGATTTTAGGGAATTTTGAGGAATTTTTCGAGGATTTTGGGGGAAATTTTACAAAATTTTGAGGAATTTTGAGGAATTTTTGAGAATTTTTTTTTGAGGATTTTGCCAGAATTTTGAGGGGTTTTGTAAAATTTTGAGGATTTTTACCAGAATTTTGAAGGATTTTGAGGGGGAATTTTGAGGAAATTTTTGAGGATTTTTACCAGAATTTTGGAAGATTTTGGGGAATTTTGCTGGAATTTTCAAGGATTTTAGGGAAATTTTTGAGGATTTTTGCCAGAATTTTGAAATGTTTTGGGGAAAATTCTCAAGGATTTTTGCCCAAATTTTGGAATATTTGAGGAATTTTTGGATCATTGAAAGATTTTTGGGAATTTTTGGAGGATTTTTTTTTTGAGGATTTTGGGAATTTTTGAGGATTTTGTTAGGAATTTTGGAGGATTTTGGGGGAATTTTGAGGATTTTCCGGGAATTTTGGGCATTTTGAGGATTTTGCCAGAATTTGAAAGATTTTGGGAAATTTTCCTTTTGAGGATTTGGGGAATTTTGGGGAAATTTTTGAGGATTTTTGCCAGAATTTTAAGGGGAAAATTTTTCGCTGATTTTTGCGCCTCGCTTGAAGGATTTTGGGAAATTTTTGAGGATTTTTTAATTTTCTGAAGATTTTTGGAATTTTTGAGGATTTTTTTGAGGATTTTTTTTAGAATTCAGGAATTTTGAGAAGATTTTGCCAGAATTTTGAGGGATTTTGGGGAATTTTGAAAGATTTTTGTGAAATTTTTGAGAATTTTTGAAAGAATTTTGAAAATTTTTGAAAAAATTTTTGGGAAATTTTGGAAAATTTTTGGGAATTTTGGGAAAACGGGGAACTTTAGGGGAATTTTGAGGGATTTTGGGGAATTTTTGAAAATTCCTCCTAAAATTTTGAAAGATTCTGAACTTTGAGGATTTGAGGGGAAACACGGGGGAAAATTTTGGGCCATGAAATTTTGCTGGAAAAATTTTGGAAAAAAAATGGGAAAATTTTGAAACGGAAATTTTTGGAAAAAACGGGGAAAATCAGGGAAAAAAAGGGTGAAAAATGGGAAAAAATGAAAAATGGGGGAAAATGGGGAAATGGGAAAAAGGAAAAAATGAAAAATGGGGAAAATCGGGAAAAAAATGGGGAAAAACAGAGAAAAAATGGGAAAAAAAGGGTGAAAAAACAGGAAAAAATGGGGAAAAAAAGGGTGATAAAACGGGAAAAACGGGGGAAAAATGGGAAAAAAAAGGGTGAAAAAATGGGGAAAAAAATGGAGAAAAAATGGGAAAAAAGGGTGAAAAATGGGAAAAAAAACGGGGAAAAAAATGGGAAAAAATGGGGAAAATCAGGAAAAAATGGGGGAAATCAGGGAAAAAGGGTGAAGAAACGGGAAAAAATGGGGAAAAAATGGGAAAAAAATGGAAACCCGAAAATTGGGAAAAACCCGAGAAAAAATGGGGGAAAAAAAAAAAATGGGAAAAAAGGAGAAAATGGGAAAAAAAAGGAAGGAAAAATGGGAACAATGGGAAAAATGGGGGAAAAAAGGGTGAAAAAATGGGAAAAAAACAGGGAAAACAGGGAAAAAAATGGGAAAAACAGGAAAAATAGGGAAAATGGGGAAAATGGGAAAAAATGGGGGAAAAATGGGGAAAATGGAAAATGGGAAAAATGGGAAAAAAATGGGGAAAAGGTGGCAGGAAAATGGGGAAAACGGGGAAATGGGAAAAAGGGAAAAAAATGGGAAAAGAAAACAGGGAAGAAAAAGGCAGGAAAAAGGGAAATGGGAAAAAAAAAAATGGGAAAAAAAATGGGAAAAAAAGAAAAAATGGGAAAAAATAGGAAAAAATAGAAAAATGGGAAAAAAAAAATGGAAAAATGGGGAAAAACAAAAAAAAAATGGGAAAAAATGGGGGGGAAAATGGGAAAAATGGGAAAAAAAAAACGGAAAAACTGGGAAAAAAACAAAAAAAGGAAAAATGGGGAAAAATGGGAAAACTGGTCCCATGGGGGAAACTGGGTTAACATCCTAGTCCCTCCCAGTCTGTCCCAGTCCCTCCAGTCCATCCCAGTCCATCCTCCCAGTCCATCCCAGTTCCCCAAATCTCCCAAATCCATTTCGCCATTTTCCTCCCCCAAACCCCATTTTTACCGATTTTTCCCCTGTTTTTTGCTTTTTTTCCCCTTTTTTGCCCAAACCGCTCTCCTCAGTCCCTCCCAGTCCCTCCCAGTCCATCCCAGTTTATCCCAGTCCCTCCCAGTCCATCCCAGTCTCCCCAAATCCCCATTTTCCGCTATTTTCCCTCCCCCAAACCCCATTTTTGGCCGATTTTTTCCTGTTTTTGCCCTTTCTCCCCTGCTTTTTCCCAAACCTCTCCCAGTTCCTCAGTTCCTCCCAGTCCATTCAGTTTATCCCAGTCCATCCAGTCCATCCCAGTCTCCCCAAATCCCCATTTTCCGCCATTTTCCCTCCCCCAAACCCCATTTTTGGCCGATTTTTTTTCCCATTTTTTCCTTTTTCCCTGCCCGTTCTCCCAAAGAAAGTCCCTCCCAGTTCCCTTTGTCCCAGTCCCTCCCAGTCCCTCCCAATCCCTAATCCCCATTTCCATTTTCCCCAAACCCAAACTCTCCCAAACCCCATTTTCCATTTTTCCCAATTTTTTTTTTTGTTTTTTCCAAAAAAATTTTCTCCCCCAAAAAAATCTTCCATCCCAGTCCTCCCAGTTTATCCTGTAGTCCCTCCCAGTTTATCCCAGTTCCTCAGTTTGTCCCAGTCCCTCCCAGTTTTTCCCAGTTTGTCCCAATCCCCATTTCCCGCCATTTCCTCTTATTTTCCCTCCCAAACCCCATTTTTGGGTCGATTTTTTTCCCAGTCCTTTTTCCCATTTTTTGCCCAAAACCGCCTCCCAGTCCATCCCAGTTTCCCAGTCCCTCCTAGTATCCCCAGTCCCCATTCCCCGCCATTTCACCTCCCTATTTTTGTTCTCAAACCCCCATTTTGGCCAATTTTTCATTTTTTTTCCTTTTTCCCAATTTTTTACCCAAACCCTCTCCCAGTCCATCCCAGTCCTCCCAGTCCCTCCCAGTCATCACCCCAGTCCCTCCCAGTTTGTCCCAGTATCCCAGTCCCTCATTTCCCCGCCATTTCGCCATTTTCCCTCCCCCAAACCCCATTTTTTGGCCGCACATGGTTCCTTTTCCCATTTTTCTATTTCAAACCTTCTCCCAGTCCTCCCATCCATCCCCAGTTTATCCCAGTTCCTCCTATTTGCCCCAGTTTCGCCCCCAACCCCATTTTTTACTATTTTCACTCCCCCAACCCCATTTTGGCCGATTTTTCCCCTTTTCCTATTCTAAATCCAAGCCCCAGTCCTCCCAGTCCCTCCCAGTCCATCCCAGTTTATCCAGTCCCTCCCAGTCCATCCCAGTCTCCCCAAATCCCCATTTTCCACCATTTTCCTCCCCAAACCCCATTTGGCCGATTTTTCCCATTTTTGCCTTTTCCCATTTTTGCCCAACCTCCCCAGTTTCCAGTCCTCCCAGTCCATCCCAGTTTATCCCAGTCTCCCAGTCCATCCCAGTCTCCCAAACCTCCACTATTTTCCCTCCCCAAACCCCATTTCTTGGCCACATTTTTTTTTCCCTGTTTTTGCCAAACCGCCTCCCAGTCCCTCCTCCATTTCCCAGTCCCCCAGTTTGTCCCAGTCCTCCTAAGTTTCCCCAAATTTTTCGCTATTTTCCCCCCAAACCCCATTTTTTTTTTCCCCTGTTTTCCCTTTTCTCTTTCAAACCGCCTTTCCCTCCCAGTTTTCCAGTCCATCCCAGTTTCTCCCCACCTTCCCCCCATTTTCCCAAACCCCCATTTATGCTCCCCAAACCCATTTTTGGCTCCCCATTTCAAACCTCCTTGGTCCCTCCTCATCCCAGTCCCTCCCAGTACCCCAGTCCCTCCCCAGTTTGTCCTCCCCATTTCCCCCCATTTTCCTCCCCATTTTTACCCCCATTTTGTTTGGCCTGTTTTTCCCCAAATTTTTCCCAGTCCCTTTGGCAGTCCATTTTGTCCCAGTCCATCCCAGTTTGTCCCATTTTCTCCATTTCCCACCCATTTTCCCCAAACTCTATTTTCCCTCCCCCCCCATTTTCCCAATTTTTTCCCATTTTTGCCCTTCCCCATTTTTTCACCCAAATGGCTCTCCCAGTCCATCCCAGTCCCTCCCAGTTTGTCCCCAGTCCATCCCAGTCCATCCCAGTCTCCCCAAAACTCTCTTTTCCGATGCAGGTGCCCCATTTTTGGAGCCCATTTTTGCCCTTTTCTCCCCATTCAGCCAAACCTCTTCCCAGTCCGACTCCGAGTTTGTCCCAGTCCTTCCCAGTTCCTCCCAGTATCGACCTCCCCACACCAGTTGGGACTGGGTTGGACTGGGATGGACTTTTTCCCCCCCATGGGACTGGAATCCCAGTTCAGGACTGGGTTGGTCCCAGTTCCTCCCAAACCCTCCCAGTATCCCCAACTGGTTTCTCAATTTCACCTTGGGACTGGTTTGGGACCCCCAAACCCCATTTTTAATGGACTGGTTTGCCCTTAGAAACCAGTTGCCCCAACTGGGTTGGAGTGGTTTGGGTCCATCCCAGGTTTTGTCCCAGCTCCAAGTTGGGACTGGCTTAGATTTTCTGGTTTGGACTGGAAACCTGTTCCTTCCCCTGGGACTGGACTCTCCCAGTCCCTCCCAGTCCCTCCCAGTCCAGTTTGGGACTAGTTTGTCCTGGTTTTGGGACTGGTTTCCCTGGAAACCAGTTCGGGACTGGTTTGGATTGGATTTTCCCAGTTGGACTAGGTTGGACTGGGTTGGAACTGGGATGGGACTTTTTTCTAAATCCAGTTTCCCGACTGTTTGAACTGGGTTGTCCCTGGTTTCCCAGTCCCTCCCAGTATCCCAATCCCCATTTCCCACCCATTTCTCCTGTTGACCCCAGGACTGGGATCCAGTTTTTGACTGGATTTTTTCCTGGGAAAACCAGTTTTCCCACTTTTCCATTGGAAACTAGTTTGGGGCTGGGTTGGGACTGGGATTTGTCCCAGTTCCTCCCCTGGTTTTGGGAGTCCCCAGTTTGGGACTGGTTGGGACTGGTTTGGGACTGAAACCAGTTGGGACTGGATTTTGCACTAGGATGGGACTGAAACCAGTTGAGGACTGTTTGGACTGGTCTGGGACTGGAAACCACCCCAGGACTGGGTATCCCCTGTTTTGGGATTGGAAACCATTTTCACCTCCAAAACCCTCAACTTCGGGATAGGAAACCTGGGACTTTTGGCCAACAGTTTGGGACTGGAGTTTTTTCCTGGTTTTTTCGGACTGGGATGGACTGGAAACCAGTCCATCCCAGTTTATCCCAAGTCCCTCCCAGTTCCTCCTAGGAGTTACCAGTTTGGGACTTTGCCCAAATCTGGTTTAGTTGGTCCCAAACTGGAAACCATTTTCCATTATTTTGGGATTGAAACCCAGTTTTAATGACTGGTTTTTTGCCCTTTTTCCTGACTTTTTCGACTGAAACCAGTTTGGGACTGGTTTGGACTGGTTTACTAGAAACCATCCCAGGACTGGTTGAACTCCCTTTTGGGACCCATGGGACTGGAAACCCCATTTATGGACTAGGATGGACTATTTTGGGACTGATTTTCCATTTTTTCCCTTTTTGAACTGGTTTTTCGACTGGACCCTCCTGTCCCTCCTCCAGGACTTGTCTCAGTCCTTTCAGTCTGTCCCAGACTCCCAAATCCCATTTTAGGACTGGGATTTCTCCCCAAACCCCATTTTGGGACGCTTTTCCCCTGTTTGGGACTGGGAACCAGTTTCAAACCTCTTGAACCATCCCAAGGACCTCCCAGTCCCTCCTGCAGTCCATTGGACTGAAGTTTTGTTCCAGTCCTCCCTATTTTCCATCCCCAGTCTCCCTGGTTGGGACTGAAACATTTTCCTGGTTTGGGACTGGAAACCCCATTTTTGGCCGGATTTCATTTTGGGACTAGTTTCCCTTTTTTTGGGACCCAAACCCATCTCTGGGTCCCTCCTGGTCCCTCCCAGTTCCTCCCAGTTTTGGGATGGGTTTGGGATCCTTTGGGACTGGAAACCAGTCCATCCTGGTTTGAACTGGTTTAAGGACTGGGGATGGGATTTTCCTCCCAAACCCCATTTTTGGGATGGACTGGGCTTCGTTTTTTTTGAACTGGACTGGAACTGGGATGGACTAAACCCTCTTCCAGTTTGGGACTGGTTTGGACTGGATCCCAGTTTATCCCTGGTTTGAACTGGTTTGGGACTGGTCCACCAGTTTGGGAAATCCCCATTTTCCGCTGATTTGGGACTGGAACCCCATTTTACGGATTTTTTCCCCATTTTTTTTTGGGACTAGGTTTTTCCTGGGGCCCAAACCGGACTTCCCAGTTCAGGACTGTCTGTCCTGTTTGGGACTGGTTTTGGGAGTTTTGTCCTGGTTTGGGACTTTGGTTTGGGTTGGAAATCCCCATTTTCCGCTATTTTGGGACCCAAACCCCATTTTGGACTGGGATTTTTCCCATTTTTCCTCATTTTTCGTTTGGGACTGGTTTAGGTTGGTCCCAGTTTATCCCAGCGTCCTCCCAGTGGACTGGAGTTGGGACATCCCAGTTTGTCCCCAGTTGGGACTATCCTTGGACTTCCCACCATTTCCTCACTGTCTTTTCCTCCCCCAAACCCCATTTTCTGGGACTGGGATGGACTGGTTTTGGAAACCAGTCCTGACTGAATTGGACTGGGAAAACCAGTTGAGGACTAGTCCATCCCAGTTTATCCTGGGATCCATCCTGGTCCCTCCTGCAGGGACTCCCAGTATCCCTGGGTTGGGACTGGGATGGGACTATTCACCTCCAAAACCCCATTCTTGGACTGGGTTGGGACTGCATTTTGGGACTGGAAACCAGTTTGGGACTGGGTTGGACTGAACTAGTTTGGGACTGGGATGGGTCTGGGGAGTGGAATCAGTTGGGACTGGTTGAACTGGTTTGGGATGACTGGAAACCAGGCACTTCTGGACTGGAGGGACTGGGTTGGGACTGGAATCCAGTTCAGGGACTGGTTTGAACTGTTTGGGACTGGGATGGGACTGGAAAACCAGTTTGGGACTGGTTGGGATTGGTTTTGGGGACTGGGTTGGGACTGGGAACCAGTTTGGGACTGGTTTGGGACTGGTTTGGGATGGGTTTGGGACTGGGGTTTGGACTGGTTTGGGACTGGGATGGACTGGGATGAAACCGGTTTGGGACTGGCTTGAACTGGTTTGGGATGGAGTTTGGGACTGGTTTGGGACTGGGGAAACCAGTTTGGAACTGGAGGATGGACTGGGATGGGACTGGAAACCAGTTTGGGACTGGTTTTGGGACTGGTTTGGGACTGGAAAACAGTTCAGGACTGGTTTGGACTGGGAAAATGATTTGGGACTGGGATAAACTGGGATTGGACTGGGTTGAAAC
The DNA here is from genome assembly GCA_024865655.1 of Emberiza elegans. Taxonomy (NCBI): domain Eukaryota; kingdom Metazoa; phylum Chordata; class Aves; order Passeriformes; family Fringillidae; genus Emberiza; species Emberiza elegans. The sequence goes on along the minus strand of JALJVW010000724.1, from coordinate 3,464 downwards.
CAGTTTGGGACTCTGGCCCTGGAAACTGGGAGGACTGGGTTGACCAGTTTGGGACTAGCTGGACTGGTTGGGACTGGGTTTGGGAGCTGGGTTTTGGGACTGGAAACCTGAATGGAACTGGTTGGAACTGGGAAACTGGGATGGACTGGGTTTGAACTGGGAGGACTGGTTTGGGATGGTTGGAAACTGGGACTGGTTGAACTTGGGAACCAGTTTGGGACTGGTTTGAACTGGCGGAAACCAAACTGGGACTACCTGAATTGGGACTGGGATGGAACTGGTTTGGGAATGGGACTTTGCGGTTGGACTGGGATGGGATGGGTTTGGGATAGGTTTGGGACTGGGTTGGAAAAATTTGGGATGGGTTTTGGGTTGGGAACCAAATTGGAACTGGATTGGACTGGTTTTGGGACTGGGATGGACTGGAAACCAGTTTGGGACTGGGACTAGAAACCAGTTTGGGACTGGGATGGACTGGTTGTTTGGATGGTTGATGGATTAACCAGGATGGACTGGTTTGGGACTGAAACCAGTTTGGGACTGGTTTGAACTGGTTTGGGACGGTTTGGACTGGGGAACCAGGACTTGGAAACCAGTTGGGACTGGTTTGGGACTGGACCAGTTTGGGACTGGGATGGACTGGGACTGGAAACCAGTTTGGGACTGGGAACTGGTTTGGGACCGGGTTGGACTGGGGACCGGGTTGGGACCGGGACTGGGACCGAACCAGTTTGGGGACTAGTTTGGACTGGTCTGGGACTGGAAACCAGTTGGGACTGGGTAGGAACCGGTTTGGGACTGGAAACCAGTTTGGGACTGGGTTTGGACTGGGAGGGACTGGTTTTGGGACTGGACTGACAATTTGGGACTGAAACCAGTTGAACTGGTTTGGGACTGGGATGGGACTGGAAACCAGTTTGGGACTGGGTTGAACTGGTTTGGGACTGGGATTTTGATGGGATTTTATCAATTTTCCCCATTTTTCCCATTTTTTTTTCCCCATTTTTCCCCAATTTTCTCACCCCAGGTGCCCCCCATTTTTGCCCGTTTCCAGTGGGGGACCCCATGGAGGATCCGATCCGCCCCGGCAGGGACCCCAAACCAAACCTGACCCCAAAACCTTTCCCCACCCCAAACCCCATTTTTTCCCCATTTTTCCCCATTTTCCCCAATTTTCTCCATTTTTCCCCATTTTGCCCCCATTTTCCCTTTTGGAGCATTTTTTCCCAATTTTCCATTTTTTAATTTTTTTTCCCCCATTTCTCCCTTTTGGGGAGCTCCTGATTTTACCAATATCTGGGGACCCCATGGAGGTCCATCACCCCCAAATCCTAAAACCCAACCTTCCCCATTTTTCCCCCAAACCCAATTTTCCCAGTTTTTCCCAAATTTTCCTGTTTTCCCCATTTTTTGCCCATTTTCTCCCCTGTGCGGGCGCTGCAATGCCAATCCGGGGGTTCTGGGGGGATCCCATGGAGGAGCCCCTCCCCGAACAGGGACCCCAAACCCAAACCCTGACCCCAAACCCCCCCATTTTTTCCCATTTTTCCCCCCCCAATTTTCACCATTTTTTCCCCCAATTTTCCCCCTTTTTCCCCATTTTCACCATGCCCCATTTTTTCCGTTCACCTGTGCGGCGCTCTTTGCCTCCCGAGGCTCTGGGGATCCCATGGAGGAGCCGATCCCTCGGGGACTGAGCAGGGACCCCCCCAAGGCCAAACCCCCCCCCAAACCCCCATTTTTTCCCCATTTTTTCCCTCACCATTTTCCCCCATTTTCCATTTTTCCCCATTTTTTGCCCAAATTCCAAATAGCCAAAATTTTCATTATCCAAATTTTCTGGGGACCCCAAATGGAGGAGCTGATCAAATGGAACAGGGACCCCAACCCCAAACCTGACCCCAAACCCCAATTTTTCCCATTTTTCCCCATTTTTCCCTCATTTTTTCCCTATTTTTCCCAATTTTCACTATTTTTTCCTGATCACCATTTTTCCCTCAATTTTCACTATTTTTTCCCAATTTTCATTTTTCCCCATTTTGCCCGCTTTTTCCCACTCTGTGCGGCGCCTCCCGGTGCCGAATCCGAGGCTCTGGGGGGACCCCATGGAGGAGCTGATCATTGAACGGGACCCCAAGGTCGAGCCAAGCCCCCCAAGGCTGGAGCCTAGCCTGCCCCAGGGCGGGGAGGCCCAGGCTGGGAGCCTGGGGAGGGGGAGGAGGCGCTCGAGCTGTCGGGGCCCGCAGTCTGCGGGAGAGAGAGCCCAAATGGTCTCAAATGGCACCAAAATAGCCCAAATTGCACCAAAATAGCCAAATTGCATCCAATAGCCTAAAATTGCAGGCAAATAGCCCAAAATTGCAGCAAAATAGCCCAAATCATACACCAAATGGCCCTAATTGCACTGTAAATCCCCTAGCCCCAAATTCAGGGCAGGGAGTCCTAAAATTGTACCGTAACAGCCTAAATTGGTAACTAAATAGCCCAATGTACCTGTACAAATGCAACTGGTACCCAAAATAGCCTGCAATCGCAGCAAGACAGCCCAAATCACTGGGTAACGCGAACAAATGGTGCATTAAATAGCCCAATTGTATCCAAAGTACAGCAAATTATTCTAAAATACCCAAATTGCACCAAAATACTCCAAATGGCAACTAAAATAACTGAAAATTGCAACCAAATTGCCTAAAATTGCACCTGTAACAGCCCAAATTGCACCAAAAATAGCCCAAATGGCACCAAATACCCAATGGCACCAAAATAGCCTAAAATTGCATCAAAATTGTCCAAAATTACTCAAAATAGCCCAAATTACAACAAATCAGCCCAAACTGCACCAAATGGTCTCTAAAATTGCATTAAAATAGATAAAATTGAATCAAAATAGCCCAATGGAGTAACCAAAATGGCCTCCAATTGCACCAAAATAGCCAAAATTGCATCCAAATAGCCCAAAATTGCAGCAAAATAGCCCAAAATTGCAGCAAAATAGCCCAAATTGCATCCAAATGGCCCAAAATTCAAAATTCAAATAGCCCTAAATTGCAACTAAAATAGCCTAAAATTGTACAAACAGCCCAAATTCCCAGCAAATAGCCCAAAATCGCCTGTAGCAAATGCAACTGTAAATTAAAATAGCCCAAATTGCAGCAAATCAGCCCAAAATTGAAGGAAAACGCGAAATAAAATTGCATTAAAATAGCCCAATTGCACCAAAATAGCCTCCAATTGCAGCAAATCAGCCCAGTAAATCGCAAAATGGCCCAAATTGCACCAAAATAGCCCAAATTGCTCCCAGAATCACCTCAAATCCCATCAGAGACCCCAAAATTGCACCAAAACGCTGGTGAAAAATTGACCCTAAAATCTGATCAGAGACCCCAAACTGCAAATAAAATGCCCCAAAATTACCCAAAATCTCATCAGAAACCCCAAAATTAAAATTAAAATCCTTCAGGGAC